>CM062252.1:16473750-16623750 GCA_031216285.1 Syzygium syzygioides | reverse complement strand
CCCTTGGAGAAATCCGAAATAGTTTGAGCCAAAGAAAAAACCCGTAAGGCAATTCACCCCGTTGCCACGGCCCTTGTTGAAACTATTGCCGATGCTATTAGAAAAGCATTTGGTCGCCAAAGAAGTGCCAAGGATAATCCTACAAGGTTCCCCTGGTATGATGAGTCGAAGACTGTATTGTCTTGAAATATAAAGTTCAGCAACTCATAGATAAGAAGATATTAAATTTTCAAGAGCCAGAGCCAAACGTGCATCAGAACCCTCTTCCTACGCACAATGTGGTAAATAAGGTCCTTACAGAAGGAGAAATAATAGGGCCCAATGAAGAAAATGAATATGAGGTCAAATTAAGGTCTGCCTGATAAGGAGATGCTCGTTTTCGCCGTGAAGTATTCTTAACAGGGGAAATAATAGACAACTTGGGAGAAGATTCTGGCAAATACAACTTTCAAGTAAAGTATACTCTACCACTGTGGGCTTTTAAAAGAGAAGTGACTGTGCCCGATGGTTGGGGCAGTATGGATGATGAGCTCAGCACACAAAATGAGACTCCATCCTGTGATGAGGAGGATCAATTTGAAGAGCAAAAAGAAAAGATTCGGCAAGGTGAAAGGCGAATTACCCAAACTTCATTTGAACAAGGTGACACTGTAGACCTCCTTGGTCAAGACAGTGGAAAATACAACTTCCGTGTTAAATACACACCTCCACCCTAGGCCTTTAAAAATGAAACTATTGTGCCTGATGGATGGAGAGGTATAGATGAATTCCCAATCAACAAATTAAGTCTTGAGGAGAAAGAAGATCAAGATGAGAAAATGAAGAAAAACGCTCGCCAAGGAGACAGGTGATTTGTTCGCAAAGCATGAAAATGAGGCAAAATTATAGATTATCTAGGACAAGACAGTGGTCGGTATAACTATCGTGTCAAATACACGCCACCTTCATGGGCATCCAAAGAGGAAAATATCATGCCTGATGGTTGGGTGGAATGGATACTATTGAAGCTGACAAGACCATGGTATCCATGATTACACCATTATTGATTAATCTCGATGAAGTAGATAGGCTTGACGAAGAAAAGGATCATGTTGAACCAATTACTATTGAGCTCCCAATTGGTCAACTAAAGATCGAAGAGAAACGAGTTCAACCCGTGATCATCACTTTGCCTCCAAAGGAAAAATTTGATATCAAATGTGTACCATGGGATTACACGCCTAAGGAAGTTGATGCGATAACCAGATTGGGAAGATGTTATGTTCCAAAAGAAGGTAAGCATGAAAAGAAGGGAGTAACTAAAGAGGATGTCAAGCAATTGCTGTTAGTCATGAGGACAACTGAATATGAAGTAATTGAGCAATTAAGAAAGATGCCCCAACAGATTTCCTTATTAGATCTTTTCAAGACTTTAGAAAGCCACAAAATGGTGCTTATGAAGCTTCTTAATAAAATGCACGTTCTGGAGACGATCAATGAGGTACAGCTGGAAGACTTTGTTGGTGCCATTCTCTTAAAGGATTAGATTGCCTTCTCTGACGAAGATTTCCTAATTGACGGGCATTCTCATAATAAAGCCCTGTATATTGCCATCAAATGTCGGGGCAAGAAAGTGTCACAGGTGCTAATCAATAATGGTTCCGCACTTGATTTGTGTCCACTGAGCACACTGCATCGCTTGGGGATTAGTGAAGAACTTATCAAACCTTCAAAGGTGACCGTACGTTTGTTCGATGGGATGAAGAAGGATGCTATTGGTGACATTGAGCTAGAAGTAAATATAGGCCCTATGCCTTTCCTGATCGACTTTCAAGTGGTAGACATTCCAAGGACTTTCAACCTACTGCTAGGAAGGCCTTTGATTCACATGGCTGGCGCCATTCCTTTTATTCTTCATCAAAAAGTTAGATTTGTTATTAATGGTAAAATGATTATCGTGCATGGGGAAACGGACTTTGCCACTTACAAGGAAAGTGCCATACCTTATGTTCAGCTAGCGATAAAAAAAAAAAAAGAGCCTAGTTATCATTCTTTCGAGATCATTTCCATGATACAAATTCCTGCTAGTAGTGTCATGAAGATTTCAGAATTTTCGGCATTGTCTATTATGTCTGGAAAAGTGTTATGCCAATATGGATTTAACCATAATGATGGACTTGGGACAAAAGCACAGAGAATTAAAGAACCCATTATCCCATTTGGCACAAAAGAAATATGGAGTAAGGTATGAAGTCACTAGTAATCACTATAGAAGCCGAGGCCAAGGTCAAAAGAATCATGAAGGCCATGGAAGCCGAGATGATCAAACCATCAACCCACCAACATGGAAGGCTACGGCTAAAGAGTTACCCTATCATCAGATTCATATCAGAGAAAACTTTCCTGGGCCTCCCAAATTGCTTTCAGAAGAAAATTTATATGCAAAGACCAAGCCTGACACGCTGGGTTTATTTGAAGATGACATTATCAATGTCATTATAACTGAGGATGAAGACACCTACACACTGGAGTGGGAAGATTCTTTTAAACCCTTTCCTTATTGTTTTTTTTTTTGGTAAGTAACCCTTTCTTTATTGTTGCCTTTATAATTTGTCTGTTTCATGTTGATGTTGTTTCAATTCAGTTGCAATTTACGTTTCCTTCAATATAGATGTAATTGCATTTTTCAAATTCAATAAAAGTGTTCAAAGTTTTATTAAGGACATATGGAAACAAAACCAAACCAATAATGAATATCGCTTTCACACGTGAGACTTGAGACTTTGGGTTTCTATATGACTCCTCATTGCGAAAATGATTTTAAGAGCAAGGATGTCTAGAGATAAAAGGATTAGTTTTATTCTTTTGATATCTTCAAAATAGATTTCAAAGTAATTTTCCAAAAAGGTTTTTCATTAAACCTCATGCATCAATTTATTTTATATGCAATTACTAATCATGTTTGTTGCATGTCATGCATGAGCATTCACACACCCATAGTAGATTCATATGTGATTCGAATCTCTCCAACGAGATCACTTATGATATTGAAGGGGATAATGAAGATGAGGAATGGTTAAGAAGAGAATGGATCCGTCATGAAGAATCAAAGCCACTCACGTTAGAGAAAACGATTACTGTTAATCTTGGTGATAAGGAAAACCCCAAGGAAGTCAAGATTGGAGAAAGTCTTCCTTTAGCAGCATCAGAAAGAATAACGGATTTGCTCAAGGAATATCAAGATATATTTGCATGGTCCTATGCTGATATACCAGGCCTTGATCCAATTATAGTTGAACACGCTTTGCCAATTGATTCAAGTATTTCACCGAAGAAGCAAAAATTGAGGCGAACAAAGCCGGAATTGTTAAAGAAAATAAAACAAGAAATGATGAAATTTACTCAAAGTTGGTTTCATCGAAGTAGTGCCATATCTAGAATGTGTTGCCAACATAGTACTCATAATGAAGAAAGATGGTCGGGTACGAGTATGTGTTGATTATTGCGACCTAAATAAAGCAAGCCCAAAGGATGATTTTCCGCTTCCACATATTGATGTATTAGTGGATAGCACTGCTGGGTTCGAAATATTCTCATTCATGGATGGCTTCTCAAGATATAATCAAATTCTCACGAAGAAAGAGGATAAGGCGAAAACGTTCTTCATAACACCATAGGACACATTTTGTTATAAAGTGATACCTTTCGGTTTGAAAAATGCTGGTGCCACATATTAAAGGGCAATGGTAACTCTGTTCCATGATATGATGCATAAAGAAATTGAGGTATAAGTGGATAACATGATTGCAAAATCCAAACAAGGAGGATACCATGTTGAGGTGCTTCGCAAACTGTTCAAAAGACTCAGAAAATACAAGTTGCGGCTGAACCCCAATAAATGTGTATTTAGGGCAAAATCTGGCAAACTGCTAGGATTTGTGGTCAGCAATAGAGGAATCGAAATTGATCATTCCAAGATCAAGGCAATACATGACTTGAAGACTCCTTCTACGGTAAAAGAAGTGAGAAGCTTGTTGGGGCGATTAAACTACATTGCCCACTTCATCTATCAGCTTTCTAAGACTGCTAAACCATTCTTTAAACTGTTGAAGAAGAATGTCAAAGTAAAGTGGGATAAAGAATGTCAATAAGTTTTTGACAAAATCAAAGAATATCTAGTATGCCCGCCAGTATTGGTACCACCAATTCCCAGAGTCCCGTTAATCCTATATTTGACAATTCATCATGAATCATTAGGAGCAGTGCTGGTACAAAGAAGACTAAATGACGGTAAAGAACAAGCCGTTTATTACTTGAGCAAGAAATTCACAACATCGGAAGTGAATTATTCAGCGGTTGAGAAGATATGCGTTGCATTAATTTGGGTGTTACATAGATTAAGGAAGTACACCCTTCATCACCAAATTTTGATAGTGATTGAGAATGATCCGATCAAGTATCTTCTTGAGAAATCCTCCTTGGCCGGGAAATTAGCCAAATGACAAGTCTTGTTGTCTGAGTTCACATCAGGGGTTCATCCCAAAAGTCAGTCAAAGGGCGAGCGATAGTAGACATACTAGCAGAGAACTCGCAAAATATCGCCAATTCTGAAGAACGGCTTGATGACCACATATTAACCTTGGTCAATGATAAATGTATCATGTATTTTGATGGTGCAATCGACCTATCTAGATTAGGAACTGGGGCGGTATTGATCTCCCCAGAAGGCCAACACTATCTAATATTTGCAAAACCGGTATTCCCATGCACCAATAACATCGCTGAGTATGAGGCGTGCATCCTCGGCTTGCAGTTACCCTTTTTAATGATTGTAAATAGGTTGAAAGTATATAAAGATTCTATGCTCATTATATTGCAAACAACCGGAAAATAGCAAACTTGTGATGCAAAGCTGATTCCTTATCATAAATACCTAGAAGGATTGATGGAGGAATTCAAAAAAATAGCATTTGATTATCTTCCAAGAGCTCATAATTATTTTGCAGATGCTCTTGCCACCTTATTATCCTTACTCCAAGCTGAAGATGGTATGGATATAAAACCATTGAGAATCAATATTCTCGAACAACCAGCACACTACATGGTAGTTCAAGCAGAATTTGACAACGAACCATGGTTCCACGATATCAAAAGGTACTTACAAGAAGGAGAATTTCCTGAAGGAAGCTAGTTAGGTGACAGGAAATTTATCAGAAAGATAGCCAACAAGTTCTTTATCAATGGATAGGTTCTTTATAAGAAATCATTCGATTTGATCATATTAAGATGCGTTGATAGCAAAGAAGTTGAACAAATCATGAGAGAAATCCATGAAGGCGAGTATGGTCTGCATATGAATGGCCATCTCTTAGCCCACAAAATCATGTGATTGGGATATTATTGGATGACGATGGAAACAGATTGTATTCAGCATGTGAGGTGTTATCGCCAATGTCAAGTCTATGGAGACAGAATTAATGCACCGCCGAATGAGCTGCATCAAATATCATAACCATGGCCAATTTCAATGTGGGGAATTGACATGATTGGCCCTATTAATCCCAAGGCTTCAAACGGACATTACTTTATCTTGGTGGCAATTGACTATTTTACCAAGTGGATTGAAGTGAATTCATATACAAATGTCACCACTAAGAATGTAGTAAAATTCATCAGGCAGGACATCATTGCTAGGTACGGAGTTCCAAAAGCAATCATTATTGACAACGGTTCAAATTTGAATAACAAAATCTTAAATGATTTGGTTGAACACTTCCACGTTCGACATTTGAATTCATCTCCATACTGTCCATAAATGAATGGAGCAGTGAAAGCGTCAAACAAGAATATCAAGAAGATATTATCTAAGACAGTTGAAAATTATCATGACTGGCACGAAAGATTGCCGTATGCTCAGATGGCATACCGAACTTTAATTCGAACATCAACTGGGGCAACTCCATTTTCCTTAGTTTATGGGATGGAAGAAGTGTTACCCATCGAAGTAGAAATTCCTTCATTAAGGATATTGTCCCAATTAAAAATCTCAGAAGCCGAATGGAGCCAACAAAGATATGAATAGCTTAACATGATTGATGAGAAAAGATTAAGGGCTATATGTCATGGACAAGCCTACCAGAAAAGAGTTGCTAAATCTTTTGATAGAAAGATGAAACCAAGACATTTTGAAATAGATTATATAGTAGTGAAGAAAGTCATTCCTAATAAGTCAGATCCACGTGGGAAATTTACTTCGAATTACGAGGGTCCATATGTTGTCAAGAAGGTTCTTCCTGGAGGAGCACTAATTCCTGTAGATATAACAGGAACAGAACTAGCCTATCCTATAAATGCAGATGCTGTCAAGATTTTCTACTCATGAAATGAAGACAGACATTCAAGAAAATTGGCACTAGTTATGACATGTGCATATCATGCATTTCATAGAATATGTTTATTCATTTTGCAAGATATGACAAAAGGAAATCTAAGATGACTCAAAATTTCTTAAATCTTTCAACGAAGTTGAAAAAAAAAGGGAAGTCTCATTCTCAAAATTCAGTTTTCTCAACGTTGCCTTCCAACGTACTTTTCTCTTTTATTATCCCGAGAGAAACTGGGAGAAGACAAAACGAACCAAAAGTTGGTTGCATCGTTTCAATAAAAAATGAACAATACTTGAATCAATGCTAACACTGGGTTTAATATTACAGGAATCTCATCAAACCGATCAGGTAAGTATTCCTAACCCATGAATTTGAGCTTGCACATCTCATTTTCAAATCTCCAGTGGAACGAATTAGTGTAGAAGCAAAACAGTCGAGAGGGACGTTGACAAGCCGGTCAGGTAAGTGTCCCTAACTCATAAATTTGGGTCTCGAAGAGATTAATTTGCTGGAAAATGAAACTTCTTTTTTCCCAATCAAATTAACATGAAAAGGTTATTTCAAAAAGTTTTGAAATACGCAGTCTTTGAATATGCATTATGCATCAGAATTCCTTTAAAAAAAAGGAAGTTTTGACGAAGGTCATGAAAATTTTCATAGAAAAAGTTTGGATCGAATCAAATGGAAAGACCTTCAAATGATGAAAGGTAAGTCATATCTAAACACGTCTCCTATACACTGAAAATCAAAAGTGTCGAAACGAGTGAGAAAACCTTATCTGAAGGAAATAGGATATTCGCAATGATTACATGAGTTGAAATGATGAAAGGCAATCCTGTTGAGAACTACCCCACACTGGGGCAAATGAGGATGTTCACAATTGACATTTATGGAGAATAGGATCAAGAAAGATTTTTTTTTTTTTGGTAAGGTGGAAAGATTTTATTGTATACACTTACATCAATCTTTCTGTGATAGACTCAGATGAATTCATATGGAAGCTCACAATATCCCAAGAGGAAGAAGAGCATTTCATTTCCATATCCCAAACACATTTACCTTTGGCAAAGCCCAATTGAGCCTGAATATTCATTTCAGAACCCCAAATTAGTGATCATCTCTTTGCACTAGAGCATGAGCATATGATCCACTTTGATAAATAGAAAGCAAAAAGACAGAATACAGAGTCCTTAGAATGCAAAAGGATCAAAGACAAAAGAATCTGAGGCATGAAAAAGCAGTGTGCCCGGTAAAAGCAAGGCCAATGCCTATAAAAATAAGCAAAAGAAAAGAAAGAAAAGCATTCAAAAAAAAAAAAGAATAACAAAAGTCAAGTCAAAAGAAAAGCAAAAGTTGTGAAAAATCAAAAGCCACAATAAATCAATGATTGAAAATCTCGATGAAAGTTTAGGAAACTCTTGTGATCATGCTAAGAAAAGATCCCCAGTGGACAAAGAAAAGGGTGGTGATGCCAAGAAGATCACCAATTCCATAAAAACCCTGAATTCAAAAAAAAATAATTGAGCCTTTTTTAGCCTACCTAATACCAACATTACAAACTCTCCCCAAAGACTTTTCAGATTGGGACGTTGAGAGTGAAAGTATGATTTTATGACAAGAAGTCATCACTCAAAGAAGTGTATATAATATTACCTTGTCTTATCCTCGAGGTTCTCAACTTGTAGACCCAAAGTCGGACATTATGAAATTCTTTTCTTGGCCTCAGAATGCCTATCCTTTGAATAGCCATTAACCAAGCCAACATTACAACCATTTGAAAGACCTTATCGGATCAATTGGATTGTATACATTGCGAATATCTCCGAACACCTAAGAATTGGTTAGGAGAGATAAAATTGAGAGATATCAGAAAAATCCCCTTTAAATCAAATAGAGAAAAGACCAAATTCATAGATCGAAACAAATTCTTTCTAATGAAGGTCTTCCAAATGATTATTTCAAGTATTTCTTGAAAATTTGTAAGCATTTTGCTCGAATGCTTCCTTTTAAAGGAAATTTGACTGCTTGGAATGCATTTAATACAAAGAATACATGTTTCAAAATCAGGTATCAAGAAGTTTTTGGTCAACTTAAAATCAAGTTTTCAAATAGTTTGTGGTAATCTAAAAGAAAAACCACATTTCAAACAGTTTTGATTAATTTCAAAACTACTTTTCAAAATAGTTTTTGATCAACTAAAAAAACCATACCAAGGTTAGTGAAACCTTAAAATCACAAAACAAACATTCATTGTTTGAAGTCTTTCTAAAATCCTATTTGGTGAGGAACCATTAGGCAAAATTCAAGTCCTATTTGATAAGGAGTCACTAGGCAAATTTCAAGTCTATTTGGCGAAGAGCCACTAGACAAAACAGGTATTTTAAAGCAAATTGCATTTTTGTAGCTTCTGAGTGATGATTCTCATGAGTGATTGCGATTTTGCAGCTTTGAATATGGTGAATTTTATAGTCTTGCCAAGTGTTCGTAGATTGTAGTTTCGAAGCCATCACCCTTCGAGTGTTCGCAACCTGTAGCTTTAGATGACTTTTTAGGCTTAAAACATGGCCTTGTTATAGTTCTTCTAAGTGATCGCGGATTTGTAACCTCAGAGAATTGATCCTCTGTAAGTGATCACAAACCGTAGCTTCAGAAAACTATTATATAAATCTTACAGGCGATGAGCCCCTAGGTAAAATTCAATTCCTACTGGTATGAAACCACTAGGTAAAATCCAAATCCTACAGGCGAGGAGGCCCTAGGAAAATTTAATTCCTACTATTGAGAAACCACTAGGTAAAATCGAAATCCTACAGGCGAGGAGCCTCTAGGCAAATTCAAAATCCTATAGGCGAGGAATCCCTAGGCAAATTCAAAGTATTATAGGTGAGGAGCCACTAGGCAAATTTCTAGTCCTATTTGACAAAGAGCCACTATACAAATATCCAAAGTCTTACTGGTGAGGAACCACTAAACAAACTCAAGTACTAAGGCGAAGAGCCTCGGGCGTTTATAATTTGTGAATTCGTTCTCAAACCAAGAAATCTAAACAATCATCATAGTCATCACTAGCATCCATTCATACCCTTGGATGAGAAACAAAGAAACTCTCACAAACAAGTAAGTTCCTCTCTCTCTCTCTCTCTTTCAAATCATTAATAACCCTTTCAAAATGTGTTCCAAAAAGAACATTTGGATTAGATCACAAATCTCAAGAGCAAAGTCCCTAATCAGTTGTTGTGAAATTTCCATTTTGTTTAGTAAGTCGACTAAAAATTAGGGTGTCACCTTATCTTCGAGACCAACCTCTAACAAGTTCAATCTTAAAGAGAGGCAACTCTTAACACATAATTTTTAGCTTATTTTTGTCATATTTTCAAAAATTTTAAAATTAGGTCTAGGGATCCTGGCCAAGCCTAGAAACCTATTTCTAAACCAAAAAATAATTTTTTTAGCATTTTTCTGCATTTTTTTGAATTTCTTTTAGTTAAAATAAGTAAGAAAATCAAGAAACATAGTAAATGAAATAAAAAAAACTCCATAAAAATAGTCAATAATCTTCTTTTAAATCTAATTTCATAAATACACTATCAATTTTATAAAATCTCAATCGGGTACATGTTTTTCCCAAAAATGGGCAAAATTAAACCCAAATTGAACCAAAAATGAAATTAATTTTTTTCTAGACATTTTTAGGTCATAATGTCTTCACAACAATTGATTCTAGGATTTTTAATTACACAATGGTCGGTCCAATTGCATAGTTTGATATAAAAATAAAAAAATCCCCAAAATTTGATGGAAAATTAAGAATTTTGAACTTAAATTGGGAATTGTGCCCAAAATGAAATTGCCGAAATATGAGATTATCATTTTTAGGGTTAATCATGGGTGGGTAATTCAATTTTGGCATCAATTTTGCCTAATCAGGTCATTAAAACGTCGAATTAAGCAAAACCCTATTAACCCAAAGATTAAAATGAGAAAAATCTTGGGCACAATTACAATAAAAATTGGAGAAAATTATATGTTTGGGTTCGGAATATGATGGGGAATGCAATTTTGAGGTTTAATTTGAAAAATAGGTTAAAATAAGGTCCAATTTGCATTTTTGATCAAAATCGGAATTGCCGGGTCGGACTAGTCGACCCGACCCGACCCGACCCGAACAGTTCTTCCTCTTTACCCGGTCGAATTGAAACGTGAAAAAACCCAGAAAGGAACATGTTGAACCCAGGAGTTTGCTTACTTATATCGATCAATTGAACATGTTTTTTTTTTTTAGTCGACCAGCTGGATAATCTCTAGCTACCAAAAGATAACCATTACAACTGATTGGAAGTTGAGGATAACAACTTTTGAGCGGGAAAAATCACGTAGAAAAAAAACAAGAAAAACTGAAAAAGGTGAAGGGAAGGTGTTAGAGAAAACTCCTCAGAGAAATTAGAGAGAGAAAGGGTGAAGAGGAAAGAGAGAGAGTTTGAGAGACGTGTCGAGGGTTCTAGGACCGAGCAATCGACGTTTTCTTCGACGAGAAAACGCCGGCAAATCAGCTCCTTTGGTGATCCTTCATGTCGGGCCAGTTAGTGACGAAACCAGTTCATGAACGTCTAAAAATGAGTCTCGGTCAGCGTTTCTAGAGCATCTCCGGTGATTCCAAAAACATCAATGTGAAGCTAAAGTGTCGAGGAACAACACTGCATGCGTGGATAACCTCGACAATCTCGTTTCAAGGTCGACCAATGCAGGTAAAGTTGGTCAAGAATCATTTTTTTCAAAATTTTCCAGAATTCTATTTCAATATTGATATACATATTTGTGTGTTTTCCTTCATAAATTTGAGTTTGTTGATGCTTATAATCAGTTTTTAATCATGCTTTATGTTGTTTACTTGCATTTTTTATCGAAGAACATGCATAAAATCACCTCGGCCCCCCATGCAAACCAACTCGTCGGAAAATCCGAAACCTCGCTGGAGTGCAACCCATGGTAAAAGGCCATTCAAGTTAGTAATCCCTTATCTTGATTGATGTTTTTATGTTTGTTTTGAACAATTTAGACGGTTATGGCGATTAGGTTTACAACTTATATTCTGAAAAAGTTCGCCAAAATGGTTTGCAAGTTAGGGTTTTTGGACGAAGTTTTAGTTGGCCGGCGAAGGTCCAACGGTGACCGGAATGGGCTAAATGGAAAATAGAACATGTAGGCTTGTTAATGGTGCAATTGGAACGGTAGAATAGTCGTCGGAAGGTCGTCAACGGCGTGCCCAAACTAGCGGTCTTGAGAATACTAAACCGGAATTCATGCACACCACTTGTTTGTAAAAATTCCAAGATAAGAAATGCCCAAACGACGCCGTTTTGGCATTGTGCTCGCTGGAGGAAGTGATTGGCGCCGGTGCCGGTGACGGCCAGTTCGGTCTCGGCCGAACCGGTTTGAACCGGTCCGATCCGGTTCAATCCCTTGGTGAGAAAATTTAAAAAGAAATTAAAAACTTAAAAAATCCTAAAAAAATATACAAAAAATCATAAAAAGTATATTTTTTAAGAAAATTCGAAAATTTTGCATAAAATTCATAAAAATCAGAAAAATTACAGAAATTTCAAAAACAAATTCAAAAATTTTGGAAAATTCATAAAAATTTTCAGAAATTCAGAAATTATAAATAAAAATTTGAAAATTCTGAAAAATCAAAAAATTGGAAAATTGGAAAATTCACAAAAATTTCCAGAAAATCATAAAAAATTGTTACTCGGTTTAAAGAAAATTTTACGAAAAAAATTTAAAAAATCAAAAAAATCAAAAATTTTGAAAATACATAGAATGATTAAAAATCATTGTGGCTAGTCATAAAAAGTGAAATTTGGATTTTCAAAAAAGCTTAAGTGACATAATTTGGAAAATTCGAAATTTAAGGCCAAAACCCCTAAAAAACCCTAAACCCTAAAAAATGAAATAAACAAGCTATTAGAGTTTTGTTAGGGTTTGGGTAGGTTTTCGTTTCTAGTGATCAAATTAGGGTTGCTCTGATTGATTTACCATTAGATGTGGATTTGATTCTTGGATGCTTAATTGTCTATTCTTGATTAGATTAGTGAAGTGACCTCAAGGATCCGTGAGATACGCTAGACATGCCATATCGTTCTTCGGTATCAAAAGGGCGTTAATGGTCTCAATTTGGGATCGTTCACGTAACCAAGTCCCTTACCCAAAATCTTTGGTTCGTAGGATTGCGGTACTCTCCTGTATTGCAATTAGGTTTCTAGTTGACCTATCATAAATGACTAGTTGTGACTCCAAGTTTAAAATTAGATCAAACAAACCCCGCTATCACATGAGATATGGTCTGGAAGAGGCCCGTATAGAAAAATATCTCCATCCTAAGCACGCGATCGCGTGGCGCGACAATCAATAAAATGGATATGCATTTCTCATTTCGTTTTAGTATGTCTCGCCCAGAACTGATCATTCTCGGGATACTGACCGGTAGGGAATGGCTAACTAGGAAAACAGTATATGGACCCAAGAGCTCGACCATGAATTGAGTCCGATTTCAAGAAACGGCGAGGGAATATCTTGTGCCAATATGGGCCGGTCCAAGGAGAATAACGGATTTGATTTGGCCAACGACATACGATCGGATCGCGGGTGAATTCGCACAACTGAGAGTACGCTTGGCGAACGATCCCGAGTTTATTCTGAACGATCGCGATCCCCGGAACTAGTGATAAATCATCGCATTCTCTGGGAGATCGAGATCGTCACGACTCGAGTAACCCTAGGTCGATACACGTAAACTCCTAAACAGGCACCCATTAGTAAGAGATACTAGAATCGTAAATTGAGTGAAATCGATAATGGAATTGAGTCTGGACTTCGGTGTCGAATTTTATGGGCGTAGGTGACTATTTTTGCAAGAACAATGCTATATAAGTGTGGCCAATTATATTTGGGATCGATAGAGTCGGAAATTGGAAATTTAACCTGGGACCGAAAAATTACCGTTTTGCCCCTAGGCCCTATGCTTGTATTCCGAATTTTGGGGATTAATTGGAGGATATTATAGTCTTGTCTAGCCCTATTATTTCTGAAAATCCTAGGACTAAATTGCCCCTAGATATTTTAGTTAGACTTAATCCAAACCCTTGAATGGAGGGCATAATGGGAACCCCGTAGGGAACGGGGATACTTATATTAGATACTTTACTACCGTTTGGGTTGACGTGGGCACGCAGCACTTCCAAGCCCACGAATATGTAGCTTGGTGCTTTAGGGACTACTCTGGAGAGTTTGGACCTCTTTAGACTTTTGACGTCCCGTTCAACGGGCTGGGCAAAGTAGATCCCCAATGTCAGGATGGAGACCTGGAGAGCCCTGAAGCTATACTTGAGGGGAGTTCGAGTTCGGGCGCTTGACCTGTTATTTGGGAGGTAGATGAGCCAGACCCTATGGACGAGGAGCCGATGGATTGGGACTCCGACCTGGAGCCGATAGAGTCGGATGAGGAGCCGAAGCCCATGAAATAGGACCCCGAGTAGGAGGACGAGCCTAAGGAGATGGACTTTGAGGAGAAGCCGGCTGAGGCCGAGTTCGAGCCGAATTCCCTAGACTCCAAGGTCGAGCTTTTTTACAGTTCCTCTGAGCCCTTGGGATCCGACCTGGACTGGGTCCCGTAAAGTTAGTCTTAATCTCAGATAGGTCGGGCCAGTATCTTTTTTACCGAAGCCCCACCTTAGGTTAGAGCTTAGATTGACCATCTAGGCCACTTACCCCTTTTTGTCAGCAGTGGCTGTTGACCCATTTTTTATTTTTGAGCGTCAACTGTAAATGGATAATGTATATGTTTCCCCAATATTAATGCAAATGTATATTTGTATATTGATAATGTTGCTGCTGTTGTTGTTGTGCTATCCCTAGTCATGTTGTTTAATCTATATGGGTGTTTATATTAATTCCGCTTGTGCCTGGATCTTTGATGTGTTGGGTGATGGGTCGGTGACGTGTCCTAGGACGTCGCACCACTTCGACCTCGGTTGGGATGCTCGCGCGCTGTAGGATTTGGGACGTGATATCCCCTGTTGATTTAGTATCAGAGCAAGATTAGTTCGGTTCAATTCGGTCGAAGTCTGCAGTGATAAAGAGCGACGACCTTGGGTAGCCAGTAGGAAGACTATGTGTGCTACGTATACCTCCTGACTGTTTGTGTCTTGATTGGCTGGTTGTTTGAACTGACCCGTAAAGTGCAAGTGCGGCAGGACCTGAGGTAAGTACGTGTATCTCCTTGGTTGAGGTCTCATACTGCTTGTGTTGGCTGCAAGTTAAGTGATTGATTGTTGTAGTGTTAGTTCCCTGCCTAGAACCTTAGACCGGTTTAGCTTGGTTTAGGTCTCTAATTCCTGAGTGGAATTATAGCAGGTAAGTGAGTGTGCGAGTTGGGAAGATGAGTAGCCAAGGAGGAGGTAGAGGTCGAGGCCGTAGTAAGGCAGAGGTCGAGGTCGTGACCAAGATTGTATAAAACCGCAAGTGAGAGTTGCAAAGGACCCAAGGGTAAATGGAATTATGAGGGCACTTGAGGAAGCAGGAATTCTGGGAGCTAGGCAGGGTCAGGAAAGAAATGCCACTATTGCCGCTGTTGTTGAGGCCATCGTTGCTACTGCCAATGGAGCCAATGGGAATAACAGAAATAATGAGAATTAGGGAAATAATGAGAATCCAATTTCGGGACCGGTAAATGTAATCAGACCGATGTCTAAATTGGTCGAGCAATTCTTGAAATTAAAACCGTCAAAATTCAATGGGAATGGTGACCCCGAGGCTGCACCGCATTTGGTAGAGGAATTAGAGAAAGTCTTCGATGTTCTGGGGTGCACCGACACTGAAAGGGTGACATTGGTGGTATTCAATTGCAGGATAGTGCAAATGACTGGTGGAAGGCCACCAAGGGCAGAGTATTTCCCGAGGGGACCGCCCAAAACTTGGGGGCCGTGTTTATCGAGAATTTTTATGGAAAATACTTCCTAGAGAGTGCCAGGAAAGAAAACTGACGAAATTTATGAGGCTCCGCCAAGGACATATGACCATAGACCAATATGAAGCGAAGTTTGTTAGATTGTCAAAGTTTACATCTCAAATGGTGGAGAACCCGCAGGATAAGGTTTGGAGATTTCGGGACGACTTGAAGCCGGATCTTCGGAGCCAGATGATTTCTTTGAATATTCGGGAATACGGAGAGATGTATGAGCGGGCTCAAGCCATAGAATGAAATCAGTTGGAAAGGGTAGCCGCTTCTGGATTGCGATTCACCCCAGCTAGGGACAACCGCCATCTCGGGAAGAAGCCGATGGCAGGAAACAGGCGATTCATCCTACCAATTAGAAAGAATAATGGAAAGCCGAATCTCCCACATAATAGATTTAGGGCTTGTTTCAAGTATGGGAACTTGGAGCATCATATCAGGAATTGCCCCCAACAACGCCCCATAGGACCATCGATGCATCTTCAACAACCCCGAGTGAGGAATCAGGCAGGGAATCCCCCGTTAGCTAATTTGAACAGGCCGCCGGCACAAGGACGAGTGTACGCCATGGTACGAAGGGAAGTTGAGAATGCGCCAGGCGTGGTCACATGTATAGTTTCTCTATGAATCATATCGCATATGCTTTGTTTGATCCGGGGGCGTCGCATTCATTTGTGTCAACTCATTTTGTTGAATTATCTGGATTAAAACCTGTTTTGTTAGAAGTGTGGTTATGTGTGACTACGCCATTAATGGATAAGATATGCATATCATTAGGATGCTCAGACTGTGAGATAGTAATTGGTGGCGTAGAAAGCAAGATAGATTTAGCTATTTTGCCAATGTATGATTTTGATGTAATTGTGGACATGAATTGATTAGTCAAACAGAATGCCGTGATGAATTGTAGTAGCAGGATGATTCAGTTTAGTTCGGTTGGATATCCTAGATTTGAGTTTGTAGGGAGTCGAGGAGGAACCTCGATCCCTTGGGTTTCATCAGTAGAAGCAACCGAGTTGTTGGATGAAGGATGTCAAGGTTACCTGGCAAGTGTGGTTGATTTGACGGCAGGAGAAGTACGGCTAGAGGATATAGCAGTGGTGTGCAACTTTCCCGATGTCTTTCTTCAGGAATTGTTGAGATTGCCACAAAAAAGAGAAGTGGAGTTTGTTATCGAGTTGGCTCCTGAAATTGAGCCAATCTCGAAGCCGCCTTATAGGATGTTGTTGTCAGAATTGAAAGAATTAAAGGTCCATATGGAAGAACTGCTGGACAAAGGTTTTATCCGACCGAGTGCGTCTCCATGAGAAGCGCTGGTATTGCTCGTAAGAAAGAAGGATGGATCGTTGAGACTATGAATTGATTATCGTCAGCTGAATCAAGTGACAATCAAGAATAAGTATCCTCTCTCAAGGATTGACGACCTATTCGATCAGTTACATGAGCCTCGGTATTTTCCAAGATTGACCTAAAGATAGGATATCATCAATTAAGGATCCAAAAAGAGGATATCCCAAAGACGGCATTCAGGACGAGGTATGGGCACTATGAGGTCACGGTGATGCCGTTTGGGCTTACTAATGCCCCTGCTGCTTTCATAGACTTAATGAATCGGGTATTCAAGGAGTTTTTGGATCAGTTCATCATCGTCTTCATAAATGATATTTTGGTGTATTCAAAGAGTCCCAAGAAACATAAGGTACACTTGGAAAAGGTTCTATGAACGTTAAGAAAGCAAGCACTATATGCTAAGTTTAGCAAGTGCGAATTTTGGCTGAACCGAGCAACGTTTCTTGGACATATAATTTATGGAGAAGGAATATCCGTGGATTCGGCAAAAATTGAGGCAGTGATGGATTGGCTGAGACCGACGACAGTTACTAAGGTTCGAAGCTTCTTAGGACTGGCAGGTAACTATAGGCAATTCGTGGAAAGATTCTCAGCGATAGCCACTCCATTGACAAGGTTGCTTAAGAAGGAGATGAAGTTTGAATGGACAGAAAAGTGCGAAGAGAGTTTTCAAAAGTTGAAGCAGAGATTGACGACTGCGCCAGTGCTAACAATCTCGTCAGGACCGGGAGGATATGAGATTTATAAGGATGCTTCGCTCAAGGGATTGGGATGTGTGCTAATGTAACATGGAAGGGTGGTTGCTTATACATCGCGTCAGTTAAGGCCTCATGAGATGAACTAACCGACTCACGACTTAGAACTGGCGGCAGCAATCATTTTCGTACTTAAGATTTGGAGGCACTATTTATGTGGAGAAAGGTTTCAAATTTACACGGATCACCAGAACCTCAAATATTTATTTTCGCAATATTTTCGCAAAAGGAATTGAATATGAGGCAAAGGCGTTGGATGGAACTTCTGAAGGATTATGACTGTGACATCTTGTATCATCCCGGGAAAGCCAACCGGGTAGCGGATGCCTTAAGCTGGAAATCGAGCATCGTGCAATTAATGGTCAAAGAGTGAATTTTATTGGAAGGAGCGTGAGACTCAGAGTTTAAGTTCAAGGTAGGACACTTCTCCAGTTTGGTAGCAACGTTAAGGTTTGAATCGGAAATACAGACCAAGATTAAGACGTTGCAGTCTACAAATCCCAAGATTCAAAAAATTCTAGAGATGGATGGTACTAAGAGGAAATCGAACTTCCAAGTGTCCGAGGACGGATTCTTAAGTTTCGAGGACGTTTATGCGTGCTCGATGATTTGGAGCTTAAGGAAGAGATTTTATCGGAAGCTCATAGGAGCAATTATAACATCCACCCCGGGCAGCACGAAGATGTACCAGAACCTTCGATAGTACTATTGGTGGAATGAAATGAAGGTAGATGTGGCCAAGCATGTAGCCAAGTGTTTGACGTGCTAACAAGTGAAGGCACATCATTATAAATCCGGTTTATTTGAGTAGTCGGGTTTGGATTGTAAATTTCGATGACGAAATTTTTATAAGGGGAGAAGAGTTGTAATGTCCTTAATTCGACCCACTTTCATGATCAATAAAATGGATATGCATTTCTCATTTCGTTTTAGTACGTCTCGCCCGGAACTGATCATTATCGGGAAACCGACCAGTAGGGAATTGCTAAGTAGAAAAACGGTACATGGACCCAATAACTCGACTGTGAATTGAGTCCGATTTCAAGAAATGGCGAGGGAATATTTTGTGTCAATATGGGCTGGTCTAAGGAGAGTGATGGATTTGGCTTGGCCAACAACGTACGATCGGATCGCGGGTGAATCTATACGACCGAGAGTACGCGTGGCGAACGATCCCGAGCTTATTCCGAACGATCGCGACCCCCAGAATAGTGATAAATCCTCGCGTTCTCTAGAAGATCAAGATCGTCACGACTCAAGTAACCCTAGGTCAATACGCGTAAACCCCTAAACAGCCGCCCATTAGTAAGAGACACTAAAATCGTAAATTGAGTGAAATCAATTGTGGAATTGAGTCTAGACTTCGGTGTCAAATTTCATGAGCGTACACGACTATTTTTGCAAGGACAACGTCGTATAAGTGTGGTTAATTATTTTTGGGATTGGTAGAGTCGGAAATTGGTAATTTGACCCGGGATTGAAAAATTACCGTTTTACCCCTGGGCCCTATGCTTGTATTCCGAATTTTGGGGATTAATTGGAGAATATTGTAGTCTTGTCCGGCCTTATTATTTCAAAAAATCCTAGGACTAAATTGTCCCTAGATATTTTAGTTAGATTTAATCCAAGCCCTTGAATGAAGGGCATAATGGAAATTTTTGGGTAAGTTGGTCAACCAGCCCCACTCACACCATTTCTTGAAAAACCTTGCAATCTCTCTCTCTCCCCCTCACTTCTCCATATCCGGCCACTCCCCTCCCCATCTCACTCTCTCCCGTTTTCCCTTCCTCTCGGCCGCCGGAGTGCCGCCGGAGTGCCGCCGCCGCCGCTCGCAGGTGCCGCCACTATGTGACGCCGTCCATGCCACCACCATCCGACTCTCCCATTCCCTCTCTCTCTTCCCTTAGCCATATGAGTAGCCCCGCCTAGGCCATGCGAGGCCGTGAGCCTGCCAAGCGCCACCAAGCCACCACCGTCTGTCGCCGATCGCTGCTGCCGATGCCGCTGTGGAATCGACTTGAACCAGCCACCATTCCACCCAATTATTCCTTAGTTCAGCCACTTTGGAGCTTAGGAAATTTGGTGAGTACAACCCTAAACCCTAGTTAGGCTAACGTATATTTCTAGACAAGTTTTAGGGGTTAATTTAGGGTATTTTAAGGGTTAATTTGTGGAGAATGTTTAGGACTGATCTTGTGGCTAATTTAGTGGATTAACGTGATAATTTAAATGAGGTTTAGTGGCCTATAATATTCTGTGTGGTGGCTGACCATGGGACCTTAATTCAAGCAAAAATGTGGATAAGGCGGGTGTAATTTCTGGGCCGTGTGGTGGCTGTTTTCATGGCAATTTCTGTGGTCTAATGTGATGATTTAGAAGTGATTTAATGGCCTAGGCTGGACTGTTCATGGCTGATTTGGTGTAGGTTTGATTCGGGCCATAATTAGTTAATCGAGGTTTTAGTGCGAATCGCTAAGGGGATTGTGATCAGCCCATGAGGAGGCTAAATTGAGCATGGCTTGTTTGTGATTGTGTAATGCCCTATGGTGTACTTGACGTGGCCAACTCATGAGACGCTTGGTAGACTATCAGTATGTGTAGTTTTGGTGTTTAATTGCGCGAATTTAGGTGCCAAATTACATGTTGTGACTGATTTGGAGTAATTGGTTCATTAGGCATATTGAGATGCGAATTGAGCATGTTGTGGCATTATTTGAATATGTGACCAAATCATATTGAGTGTCCAGTGTCAATTTCACGAATGCCGAGTGTGGATATTGCGACCATGAGCGTGCATACTGAGCATTGGCATAACAGGTGCATTATGCATATGTGCACGAATGGCATGGGCATGTGATCACTTAATCCCCCTGATACGTTTTACGCGGGGTTCAGATAAAATTGGCTGTGTGCACATGTGATCACTATAAGCTCTGATGCGTTTTACGCAGGGTATTGAATCCTTCCTGATGCGTTTTACATGGGACAATACCCGATTCTACTGGAATATGGCCAGCCTGATGCGTTTTACACGAGTTTTGGTCTGTATATGGAGATCAGTGTTATACCTGATGCGTTTTACGCGGGCTAAAGACACTAGGCTTGATGCGTCTTACGCAGGCCAAGAAGTGTTGGAATTGATATAGACCTGATGCGTATTACTTAGGTCGAGAATAATGAGAAATTGGCATTGTGCAAGTGTGCATTGTTGAGCCGGATCATGAGCATGGGCATATTGATGACATAAGTGTGCAAGAATGCATTGGCAGTGTGCAAGCATGTGCGCATTGGCAATTCGTGTGTGGCGTAGGCATTAATGGGCATGAGCATGTGCATGACGTACGTGGGGCTAGTATGTGCGCGTATGTGCTATTATTGCGATTATTAAATACCTAATTTGCAGGGTCAATTGTGTGCTCAATCTGGGCAGGAGGGCCTAGGTCAATTGATTGTCAATTGTTACTGGTTTTATGTGTTTTATTTGCTTGTCAGGAGGTGCATATTAGCCTAGTTTAGGTTTATAGGGTTTTACTCGCTGAAATTCGTTATCATTGTTGTTAAAATCTAACTTTTCAAACCCCCGGCCCTGAAGATGTCTGAGGTACCATTACGTTTTGGGATTATAGACCAGGACGTAACCTAGTACTCCGTAGGGAACGGGGATACTTATATTAGATACTTTACTACTGTTTGGGTTGACGTGAGCGTGCAGCACTTCCAAGCCCACGAATATGTAGCTTGGTGCTTTCGGGACTACTCGGGAGAGTTTGGACTTTTGACATCCCGTTCAACAGGCTGGATGAAGTAGATCTCCAATGTCAGGATGGAGACTTGGCGAGCCCCGAAGCTACGCCCGAGGGGAGTTCGAGTTCGGGCGTTGGACCTGTTGTCTGGGAGGTGGATGAGCCAGACTCGATGGACGAGGAGCCGGTGGATTGGAACTCCGATCCGGAGCTAATGGAGTCGGATGAGAAGCCGAAGCCCATGGAGCAGGACCCTGAGCAAGAGGACGAGCCTGAGGAGATAGACCCTAAGGAGGAGCGAGCTGAGGCCAAGTCCGAGCCGGATTCCCTAGACTCCAAGGTCGAGCTATCTAATAGTTCCTCTGAGTCCTCGGGATTCGACCCGGACTGGGTCCCGTAGGGTTAGTCTTAGTCTCAGATTGATCGGGCCAGTACCTTCTTTACCGGAGCCCCACCTTAGGTTAAAGCTTAGATTGACTGCCTAGGCCACTTACCACTTTTTATCAGTAGTGGCCGTCGACTCTCTTTTGATTTTTGAGTGTCAGTTGTAAATGGATAATGTATATGTTTCTCTAATATTAATGCAAGTGTATATTTGTATATTGATAATGTTGTTGTTGTTGTTGTTGTGCTACCCCTAGTTATGTTGTTTTATTTGTACGGGTGTTTATATTGCTTCCACTTGTGCCTGGATCTTTGATGTGTTGGGTGATAGGTCGGCGACGCATCCTGGAACGTCGCACCAATTCATCCTCGATTGGATGCTCGCATGCTGAAGGGTTCGAGGCGTGACAGATTTTGTCCCATCTAATTGTTTTCCTATAGTGTGAAGATGTTGATTAGAATAATTATTTTGTTCAACTATCTTTTTTATACCTATGCCCTCCATTTCTGAAGATGTTTTAAAAGGGAAAGCTATTATTTTAGCTTCTTGGTATTGTAGTTTTATTTTTTTAAGTGGAGGATGATTAGATTCTATGGTTTGCCATTGTCTAATTTCCACTCGTAGAATTGATCTAAAACACTTATTTCTTTGTTTAGTAGAAAACATTCTTCAGACCAGTCAAAAAAGAACATTTGAATTTCATGATCTTGCATGTATCTATAGTATTCTTCCTTGATATGTTTTGTTTGATCTTTGAAGTTTGCAAAAAACTAACTTCTGATTTGAGTATTTTGAAAAGAATTAAATTCTTGATTTAGAAAGATCCTATTTGGCACAAATTCTTTCTCTAAGACATTGATCTCAGGATCTGCCATTTCGGAAGTTGTGGGTTGAGGATATTCTAGGTTCTGTTCTTACTGATGATCTGTTGTCTATACCACTAATATTGGTAAGAGGAGAAGCACTTGATTGTCCTATATCTGGAACGATTATAGGATGTAAATTTGGACTTAAATCTACCGATCCTCTAGAAGAAGTAGAATGCCACAAAGGAATTGACCTAATATCACAAGATCTTCTGGGAATATCGCAAGATCTTATGGAGTACTGTATCATCACTCTTCCTTGCGGATGTTGGATGATATTTGTGAGATCAGAATTATGAACAACTTGTTAAGAAATTTGGTTCTCTAATTCCCATTGTTTAGGGAGGGTTATCTAATTCTATGGAATTGTTTTTGGGATAGTAATATTGGCTCCTGAAATGTCAATTTGTAAGAGAAGTGTTTCTCTTTTAGAACTAAGTTTAAAAGCTTTACTACCAAAGATAGAGTTCATAATTTTGTAATAAACTCTATAAACAAGTGCAAGGGGAATTGACCATTCGGTTATTGAGTAATTATGGATTTTTATTTAAAGAGTAAGAGATTTTAAAATATTTTTATCTTTAAGAGAGACCGTAAAACCTATATTACTATCATAATGTATTGGATCACTGCAAAGACTGGTTTCTATAGCCCTAAGTATATATTCATCATATTTCAAAAGTCTTGCATCTCTTAATACAACGAGTAAGGAAGTGTCTAGCCCTTTTTTAGTAAGAGGTTTGGCTCCTACTTGGACTAAGCCTTTATGAATATAATGCCATTTCTGAGCATGTTTCTTTATAGAATCTTTATTTAATAGTTGTATTGAAGCAAAAGAGTTAGAAAGAGGAACATCTCTTTCTTTTGTAACTATTATGTAATCATTTTTTCCAAAAATTTTAAAATTTGAGTGTTCATAAATTTGGTTGAATTTAACCTTTGGAATAATCCAATTTTCTATGAATTCATTAAAATCTTCTATACTAATTTCTTCTCTATTTATGGGTCCTTGATCGAGGACGCTTGTGATATGTAACTTGAAGAAGACATGGATCTTTTTAATAAGTTTATTGCATGACACTATTTTCTTTTTTCTATAGTTCTTCAACTAATACTTACCAACGGTCTCATTACCTTTCTAGGATTTACTGCTGGGACCACAATAGACACACTAAGAACAATAGAAAGATCTCCACGAAGGAAATCATCTCAAGTGACAAATGACCTTAAAAACAGCTACTATATCTCCCCCTTGGCTCTGATACCATAAGAATACACACACACACACACACACACACACACACACACACACACACACACACACACACACACACACACACACACATTCATATTGGATAAAAGATCTTGGTTTTATCAAGAATATGAGAAGAATCTCCTCAAAAATGTTGGGATATAGAAAATATCAAAGTATTAACAGCATCTTGAATGGGTTGGTCATTTTCATCAACTATACTTTGGGCAAAAGGGTCAAGTTTATAAGCATTTAAAATTTGGGATCATTGCTCATCATTCAGGTAGTTATCCCACCATCTTTTGAGCTGGCCTGTAAATCCAGCTATTAAAAGATAGGCAACAGAATGATCAGAAGTGTCAGGAATAGTTTTATAAGTATTAGCAAGCATAATCAATCAAAGAAGAATAGTTGGATTTCATATCGGTACATGTAATCATTATACTCTTCTATTGTTTATTTCTTCCCTTTTTAACAAATCCCTAGATCCTTTGCCACTTATGGTATTAGAGCCAAGGGGTAGATAAAGATATTCTTTATAAAATCATTTGCAGGTAAGGCGATTTCCTTCGTGTAGATCTTTTCTATTGATCTGTGGATGTGGTCCCGGCAGTAAAACCCAGTGGGATGGTGAGTCCGTTGGTCAACATCATCGAGATCAATTGAAAAGAAGAAAATAGTATTTTGCAATGAACTTATTAAGAAGATCTGAGTCTTCCTCTAGCTCTTTATCACAAATGTCCTCATATGAAGGACCTATAAATAGAGAAGAGATTAGCATAGAAGATTTTAATAAATCTATTGAAAATTGGATCATTCCAAAAATCAAGCTTAATCAAATTTATGAGCATTCAAAGTTTAAAATTTTTTGCCATAATGATTATGTCATTATTACCGAAGAAAGAGACGTGCTACTTTTTAATTTTTTTGCTTCAATACAACTTTTGAATAGATATTCTATAAAGAAACATTCCCAAAAATGGAATTATATGCATATAGGTTTAGTACAGATTGGTGCAAAACTCCTTACTAAAGAAGGTTTAGATACTTCTTTGCTCCTTGTTTTAAGAGATGCGAAACTTTTAAAATATGATGAATCTATTCTTGGAGCCGTAGAAACAAGTCTTTGTGGTGGACCAATTCATTTTGATAGTCATCCTGGTCTTACCGTTTCTTTCAAAGACAAAAAAAAATTTAAAATCTCTGACTCTTCAAATTAAAACCCATAATTATTCTATAGCTGAAAGTTCTATCCCCATAGCTCTTATTTACAGAGTTTATTACAAAGTAATAAATTCTGCTTTTGGTAGCAAAGCTGTTTAACTAAACTTCAATAGAGAAACTCTTCTTTTATAAACAGATATTTCTAAAGCAAATATTACCATTCCTAGGATTATTCCTTGGAACCAAATAATCTTCCTGATTAATGGGAATTAGAAAATCGAATTCCCCATCAAATCATTTAAAATTCTGATCTTACTGATATTATTCAACACCCTGAAGGAAGAGTAACTATTCAATTTTCTAGAAGATGTGCTGATATTCCTAGGAGATCTTGTGACATCAGATCAATTCCTTCTTGGCATTCCACTTCTTCTCAAAGATTTATATATGCTATTCCTAATGTTCCTTTGAATAATCCTAAGGAAGCATATGCAAGTGCTCCGTCTCTTCCTAACATCAGTGGAATAGATAGTAGGTTAGGAATTTCTAGGCCAATTTATCAATATACTCCTAATTTCCCTGATCTAACTCCTTATAAAATGGAAGATCCTGAAATCAATATTTTAGAATTAGTTTTTGAACCAAATAAAATAATTTTAAATCAAGAATTTAATTCTTTTGAAAACAAACTAATCAGAGAATGGTTCTTTGAGAATTTTTAAAACCAAGCACTCAAAATCAAAAAAGAGTATTATGATTACATGTATCGACCTGAAATCCAAGTATTCTTCTTTGATTGGTTTGAAAATAAATTTCTACAAGAAAAACAAATTTTTGTTCTTGACCAATTTTACAAATGGAGATTAGACAATGACCAAATCATCAAGTCTAATCATCCTCCTCTTAGAAAAATTAAATTTGAACATCGAGAAACTGAAATAATAGCTTCTTCTTTCAAAACGGCTTCTGAAATAGATGACATAGGAATCAAAAATATTATCGAACAAAATAATTTTTCAAACCAACATCTTCAAACTATAGGAAAACAATTAGACAGAATAGAAAATTTTACCCAAAATAGCTTTTCAGCTTCTTCTATATTAACCCTAAAAAGGAATTTAAGACCATCACTCTTTAAGAATTTTGAACTTCCAAAAAATCCTAGCCTTGAATTTGCTAAAACTTTAGAAGATAGAAGAAAACTCCTCAGAGGAAAAGCAATTTTAATTCCTAAAAATCCTTTGATTTTAGATACTCCTTTAATCCAAAACTTGAGTGTTAAAGACACTCCCGATCGTATTGAATCCTATAATCAAATCAATCTTTTGAATAAATCTGATATAGAATCAATTCCTGAAGTAAATCGTATTAGTTGGAAAGAACCTAAAAAATTATATTATTCTCATGCTTCTCTCCCTGACATTCTTACAGAAGAAACTTTTTCAAAAACCCAAAACAAATATTCTTTTGGTGCAATTTATGAATAGAATATAGATGGTGTTTCTGAATAAAACCTCATAAACGCTCTGACTCAAATGGTTATGCTTGCTAATACTTATAAAACTATTCCTGACACTTCTGATCATTCTATTGCCTATCTTTTAATAGCCGGATTTATAGGTCAGCTCAAAGGATGGTAGAATAACTACCTGCATGATGAGCAAAAGTCCCAAATTTTAAATGCTTATAAACTTGACCCTTTTGACCAAAGTATAGTTGATGAAAATGACCAACCCATTCAAGATGTTGTTAATACTTTGATATTTTCTATATCCCAACATTTTCTAGGAGATTCTTCCCATATTCTTAATAAAAATCAAGATCTTTTGTAACGTCCTGAAATTCTCCCACTTCCGGAATTAATGAAATAGATGATTATTTCTCATTTCGTTTTAGTGAGTCTCGCCTGAAACTGATCATTCTCTGGATACTGACCATTAGGGAAAGGCTAACTAGGAAAATGGTACGTAGACCCAAGAACTCGATGTAAATCGAGTCTGATTCCGAGAAGCGGCGAGGAAATATTTTATGCCGATGTGGGACGGTCGAAGGAGGAGTGACAGATTTAGTTTGACCAACGACGTTCGATCGGATAGCGGGCGATTCCGCATGACCGAGGGTACGCACGGCGAATGATCCTGAACTTAGTCCGGATGACGGCGACCCCTAAGACTAGCGATAAATCCTCACGCTCTCTGGGAAATCGAGACCATCACAACTCGAGTAATCCTAGGTTGATACGCGTAACTCCTAAACAGCCGCCCGTTAGTGAGAGATACTAAAATCACAAATTGAGCGAAATCGATCGTGGAATTGAGTTCGAACTTTGGTGTCGAATTTCGTGGGCGTACGCAACTATTTTTGCAAGGACAACGTCATTTTTATGTGGCCAATTATATTTGGGATGAATTGAGCCGAAAATCGGAAATTTGACCCAGTGGCCAGAAAATTACCATTTTGCCCTTATGCCCTAAGCTTGGATTCTAAATTTGGAGTTTTAAATTGGATTTATTATCCCCCAATAATGCTGAAAAATCAAGGACCATATTACCCCTAGATATTTTGGACTTGATTAATCCTAACCCTTGAGTTGAGGGCAAGATGAACATTTTTTGGTGTAGTAGTTTAACCATCTCACTCACCCATTCTCCCTATATATATATCTCCCCTCATTTCTCACCATCACCACCAGCCACACTCCCCCTCTCTCGGCAGCTCCCTCTCCCCATTCTCTCCTTCCCCTTGGTCGTGAAAGCCACGCCGAAGTGCCGCTGCCACCGTGGAAGCCACCGTCGCCGCTGTCGACCCAGCTTGAACCAGTTCAGTCAAGCCTGTTTTCCCTCCTGTCCAGCCACCTTAGGAGCTTGGGAATTTAGGTGAGCACAACCCTAAACCCTAATTAGGCTAATTTACACTTCTAGATGGGTTTTAGGGGTTAATTAGTGTGGGCTGATTTGGGACTGAAGTTGTGGTGACTTTAATGGCTTAAGGTGATAATTTAGGGATGGTTTAAAGGCTGTGGATAATTGGATTAGTGGTTTGTTGAGCTTGGTTTACTTGGTGATGCATATTTGTTGATTTTCGGTACGGTTACTGTTGCATCGCCGGATTTTGTTATTTTTAGTGTGATTTGTGTGGCTTAAATTTGAAGAAGTGTTCTTCATGAAAGTTGTTCTCAACATCTTTAAGTATAACATATTTAATTTGGAAATTTTTGAAAATCATTTAATGCCATTCGGAAATCCATCTTTGGACCGAAATAAAACTGTCCGATTTACTGTTCACTCGACCTTCGGGTCTATTTGAATTTTTATAAATTTTTTCAGACCTATTTTCAAAATACTTCATTCACAAAAATTGCTGAGGACATTTGTGGCTATAACATATAAAAATTTCAAGAATTTCCAAAATGATTTGGATACTGAATGAATTGTATTTTGATGGCCTAAGGGGCTGTCCGAGCGAACCGGATTTTGTCCGACTTTGAGTGTCAAAACAAGGTGTTTACGGTTAGAATTGAGTTTCGAGTTCTTCATGAAAAATGTTCATTGAGATGTTTTGTACAACATATCTAAATTTTATAATTTTTAGAGTTGAATTACTATTTATTTAAAAATGGATTCCAGAACTGTGCGTTGGCTCAAAATTACTCCGAATCTGTGTATTTGATTTTCCCTTATTCTTAGTGGCTGATCATTTTGGTCTTGATTTGGGCTATTATGTGAATTGAGCATAGGCGTCTCGATTTGGGAAAAATGTGAATTTGGCAGGTGAAATTTGTGGACCGAGTGGTGACTATTTTCATGGTGACTTTTGTGCTCCAATGTGATGATTTGGAAGTGATTTAGTGGCATAAGGTGATCTGGTTGGTGATCGATTAAGGTAGGTTCGATCGGATCATTAGGTGGATTAATCGCGGTCTAAATGCAGAATGTAATGAGCGCAACAATCGGGCCATGTAGTGGCTATTTATGTGATGGATTTAGGAGACTAATGTGATGACTTGGAGGTGGATTAGAGGCCTAGAGGGAACTGATTAGTCGCTGGCCATAGTGGAATTTATCAAGCCTTGTTCGGCGAAATTGAGGATTAATTGTGAATGGCCGTGTGTGCTTGATTTGTCCATTAAGTGGCTAATTGTTTATGGCTTGGTACCGGTTACATGATGCCAAGATTGAGTACTTATGTGGCCGAGAAAGGTTAGGCTTAGTGGACCTTAGACTTGTGCAAGTTTAATGGCTTAATTGTGTGATTTTTGTGTGGCAATGATGTATCATGGCTGATTTGAATTAATTGATTGATTAGGCATATCAATTCATTAAATTAAATATGTATGGTGTAAATTGAGCATGTTACGTTGTGAATTGAACATGTGGTGTTGTGTAATTGAATGTTCACTAAGAATTTCTCGAATGCCCAAGTATGAACGTTATAGCCATGAATGTGCATCTCAAGCATTGGCATGGCATGTGCATATACGAGTGTGCACAAATGACATATACATTTTGATCACCTAAAATGCCCTGATGCTTTTTACACGAGGTTCAGATAAAAATTGATGACTATAAATGTGTGATCACAATAAGCCCTAATGCGTTTTACGTGAGGTAGGGAACCCGTCCTGAGGCGTGTTACGCAGTACGATGCCCGGTTTACCAGAAGATGACCAACTTGATGCGTTTTACGCGAGTTATGTGTCCTGAGCCTGATGCGTTTAACGCGGGCCAGAGATCGATCTCGAAGTGATAGACCTGATGCGTTTTATGCGGGTCGGACCTGATGCGTTTAACGCAAGTCAAAGGAGAAATTGATAAATGGCAAGAGTGCTAGCATGCAAGTGTGTGACAATGCATCGATGAGACATGAGCATGAGTGCGAGCATGAGCATATGCATGACATGCGTCGTGACGAAGTGATATGCATATATGTGCCGTGATTGAATTCTGTGGCATGATTGTGATTATATATCAATTGTCTAACCTACAGGGTCAAGTAAGTTTTGGATTTGGGCCCGAGGGCCTAAGTCATTTATGATTTTAAACTGTGTGTTGTTTGATTGGTGCTCGTCAGGAGGTGCATGTTAGCCTAGTTTAAGTTTAGGGGGCCTACTCGCTGAGATGTATTCTCACTGTTGTTTAAACCTAACTTTTCAGACCCCCAACCTTGAGATGGATTCCGACCCTGAGAAGGAAGAGCCAATGGAGTGGGAGTCTGATCCTAAGCCACTTACCCTTTTGTTGCTAGTGGCCGTTAACCCTTTTTGATTTAAGTGCTTATGCTGTAATAGATATTGTATATCTTCGTAGCCTATACAAGTTGTTGTTATTGTTTGTGTCACTATCCTTGGTCATGTGTTTTATTGTCTGGGTGTTTGTTACTTCCGCGTGTGCTTGTTCTCTGTTTTGGGCTTTGGGTCGACGACGCATCCCGAGACGTCGCACTTGTAATCAACCGCGGCAGGGATGTGGCGCACCGTAGGGTGAGGGGCGTGACATCTTTTATCCAATATGAAATGTAGATCTTTAGGAGAATTTAGGGAATATAAAGAAATATTTATCAAGAGTTTTCCAAAGAACATATTGTAACCAACCATTTTGGAAAGAAAAATTTCTTGCTGGTTTATCAAAACTCATAAGAGAACAAGTTTGCAATAAGATAAGAGAAGAATATGGAAACCAAATTCCATATGACCATCTTTCTTATAGTCCAATATTCGTCTTAAAAAACAGATCAAAAAGGAACAAAAACTTTCTAACAAAGGATTAAGAGATTTTTGTGTCCACTATGACCCATCTTTTGAATCTTTTGAAAAACCCAAATGCTCACGAAAATGTTTTTCTAATCCTAAACAAAAGGATCAAAAGAAATCTTATAAAAACCTTATAAGAGAAAATTTGATAAAAGGTTTTCTAAGAAAAAGGAGAATGAAAGTTTTGATAAAACCAAGAAACCAAGAAAGAATTTTTAAAAAATTACTTGCTATAATTGTGGCAAGAAAGGCCACACTTCTCGATATTATAAAATTAGCAAAATGGTTAATGAGTTAGGTTTGGACGAAGAAACTATTAATCAACTCAACCAAATAATGGCTGAGACTGACAGTAGTTATTCTGATAAATCTAGTTTTGAAAAAGGTCTTCAAATTTGTGATTTAGAAACCTCTTCACCATCAACTTTACAAAGTAAAGATGAAGAAGCCACCAATTTTGAAATAAATGTTTTAACAAAAGAAGAAGAGATTCTTTTGCAAACAATTGATCAAATCATTGATCCGAAAACAAAAATAAAATATTTAAATAGTTTCTGAAATTCCAAGCCAATTTTCCATTCCGATAATCGTTATAATATTTCTACCATACTTAGTAAGGAAAAGAAAACAAGTTTTAAACCTATTTCTATAAGTGATCTTAATCACGAAATCAATAAACAAAAGCAATAAATCCAAAATCTCAAAGCTGCTAAGATAATTATGCAACGAGAAATTTTAGATATTAAATTGAAGTCTCTAAAAGGAAAACAAAAGGAAGCAGATTTTGAGGAAAATGAAAATTATGAACTCCCTTCTTCCTTTGATACGAACTTCCTTTTGATGCTTTCTGAAATAACAATCAGAAAATGGATTATTAATATTACTATAAAAGTGCATAATGAATTTATTTTGAAAACAACAACCCTTTTTGACATTGGTGTAGATCTCAATTGTATAAGAAAAGGTCTTATACAAACCAAATATTTTAAAAAAACTTCCCGATCTCTCAAATTAGCATCCGGGAATAAGCTAAATATAAGCTTTAAAATCCCCAAAGCCGAAGTTATGAAAGACCAAATTTCTTATAAAACTCCTTTTCTTCTTGTTAAAAATATCAAACAAAATGTTATTCTGGGGTCACCTTTTATTAATTTAATACAACCTTTTAAATTTTCTGAAAAAGGAATTGAAACATAAACATTAGGCAAAAGGATATGTTTTGATTTCATTTCAAAACCCCAAACCAGAAATTTAAATACCCTTCAAGAACATTCTATTTTTGAAATAAACCGTATTATTCAAGACAAAAAGACTCATCTTCAATTTTTTAAAGAAGAACTTGAATACAAAAAGATTAACGAAAATCTCTCTGAAACAAGTCTTCAAAAAAGGATTTCCAGTCTTGAAAATCAAATCAAAGATTCCATATGTTCAAATATTCCCAATGCTTTTTGGTCACGAAAATGCTATGTAGTTGATTTGTCTTATGAGCTAGGATTTTCAGAAAAAGACATTCCTACTAAAGCTAGACCTTCTGAAATGAATCATGAAGTTCTAAATTTCTGTCAAAAAGAAATACAAGAACTTCTTGAGAAGAAGTTTATTAGGAAAACCAATCACCTTGGAGTTGCTCAGTTTTTTATATCAACAAAAATGCTGAACTAGAAAGAGGAGTTCCAAGATTGGTAATAAATTATAAACCTTTAAATATAGCTTTAAAATAGATAAGATATCCAATACCTAATAAAAAGGATTTGTTGAATAGACTTGATGATGCAAAAATCTTTTCAAAATTTGAAATGAAATCAAGCTTTTGGCAAATTCAAATTAGCGAAACGGATAGGTACAAAATAGCTTTTGTTGTCTCTTTTAGCCAATATGAATGGAATGTCATGCATTTTGGATTAAAAAATACCCCTTCTGAATTCCAAAGAATAATGAATGATATTTTTAATTCTTGTTCTAATTATATTATAGTTTACATAGATGATATTTTAATATTTTCTACATCCATAGAAAAATATTTTAAACATATTAATCATTTTATCAACATTGTGAAAAAAGAATGGTTTAGTAGTTTTACCTACTAAAATATCCCTTTTCAAAATAAAGATACGCTTCCTAGGACATTACATTCATCTAGGAACCATCATACCCGTTGAAAGATCGATAATATTTTATGAAAAGTTTCCTGATGAAATTAGAGATAAAAATCAATTGCAAAGATTTCTTGGAAGTTTGAATTATATCATTGAATTTTTTCCCCAAATCAACATAATTTGCAAACCACTCCACCAAAGGCTCAAAAATGATCCTCCACCATGGACTCAGGTTCACACTGATATTGTAAAACAAATCAAGCAGACTGTCAAAGAAATTCCTTGTTTACATCTTGTTAATCCTTTTTGCATATAAAATTGTTGAAACCAATGCTTCCGACATTGGTTATAGAGGAATTCTCAAACAATCCAAAGACAATAAAGAACAAATTGTTCTATTTATCTCCAAACATTGGAACGATTGTCAAAAGAATTACTCTATTGTTAAAAAGGAAATTCTTGCTATTGTCCTTTCTATTTCAAAGTTTCAAGGAGATCTTTTATATCAAAATTTTTTGCTAAGAATTGATTGCAAATCTGAAAAAGATGTTTTGCAAAAAGATATTCAAAATATTGCTTCTAAATAAATCTTTGCTAGATGGCAAGCAATTTTATCTGTTTTTTATTTTGATATAGAATTCATAAATGGTTCTTCGAATTCTCTCCCGGACTTTCTCACAAGAGAATTTTTATAGAGAAAATGCCTCATAAACCTCCCAACAAACCCACAAAGAGAGATAAAGGCAAAGAAATTGCCAAACCATCCTTAGAACAAAAGCCTTTTGGAAAATTAACCAACATCAGGAGTTGGCTTCAAGCAACTCAACCATCGTTGAATATCATCACCATTTCTAATCAAGTTAAACAAGAACATGGTACTCCTTTTGACATTACAAAATTGTCCCTTGAAGAGGCACTACAACTTCTTCAATAGGCCTTCAATAATCAGCCCTAACCTTCCATGGCAATGGTAAGTCCCGATCCTTCTTCCATAGTCGCTCAAAAGGCGACGGAAAAAAGAATTTCTAGTAGGGTGGTCATTCAGTCAACACAAGCAACCCCTCCAACAACCAAATTCTTCTATAAAATGATATACCAAAATTTTTGCAATGTTGAAAATGGATTTTATAATGAAGACCCATACCTTTTTCCAAAAAATATGTTTTCTAAAAAATTTAATTATACTCCTCAAGATATTTATAAAACAATGGAGTTTTATGAAAAAAACTTTTGACAGAAACAAAATCTGTCACCTTTCGACACTTTTCTAATAAGGGCCATACAAACTACTCTATGGCCAAAATCCATAGTGTAACGACCTGGTCCTACTCGCAAGATATTATCTGCTTTGAACACCAAGTCCTCACGATTTTGTTCCTCCGAGGACAGCCCACACTACCTCCAGAAAAGACCTCTTGCAAGTGAAGACTTTCCAAGCCTTTATAAATTGCCCAGGACTCCCCCCCTCAAGCGATGTGGGACAAGAGAGACGTGCCCCATTCGCCATCCTAGAAGCCTGCCAAGAGCCGCTCTTTGTCCAAGTTCTCGGACCCCAGCAACCACTCCCCTCCCTCATCGGACCATATTGTCACACTCTCCCCTCATTCAAGCACAGCGTCCTTATTGTGGCCCCACATGCGGTCGGGAGTCGGCTCTGAATCCACCTGTAATAACCTAGGTCCTACTCGCAAGATATTATCCTCTTTAGACACCAAATCCTTACAGTTTTGTTCTTCTAAGGGAAGCCCATACTACCCCTAAACAAGGCTTCTCGCAAGTTAAGGCTTCCCAAGCCTTTATAAATTGCCCAGGACCACCCCCCTCAAGTGATGTGGGATAGGAGAGATGTGCCCCCTTGCCATCCTAGAAACCTGCCAGGAGCCGCTCCTTGTCCAAGTCCTCGGACCCCAGCAACCACTCCCCACCCTCATCGGACCGGGTTGTCACACATAAGATCATTCACCCTTCTCAATGGAAACCTGATCCATTATCCTTGAAAAAATTTGATATCAAGATGGCTGAATCTCTACCGTACAGGTCATCTTTTTCATACTTTAACTACAAACAAGCCTAGTGGAACACCTTCTAGAGACAAAATGCCAATAATTGTCATACATGGTTATTTTTCTTTGAAAATTTCGATATTAAACAAGTTCTATACTAGTTCATCAGATGGTGGAAACATCTTGGACCCACTGATGAAATACTTCAGCCAAAGATCCAGCCCAGTTACAAAATATTTCTCAGTAAATTTACTCCTCTTCCATATGAAAAAAATTTCCCTAAACTGATGCTATTTTTCTACCATTTTGGAATATCATAGATCTTCGGTTGGCATTTCGATTACCAAAAATCCATTGAAACAGGCATTCCCATTTTAATAAGAAGATTCAAAGTTAAATGGTGGAATGGCTTCAAATTCTTTGATAGAGTGACTGAACAAACCGTTACCCAATGGCTTATTTCTAGAGGATCAGAACCTATAAAATCCGATGATATTTCTCCATTTTTATATGATAAAGGGTTTGTTTTGTCCAAATTAGCATCTGCTAAACCCCATCAGCAATTAGTAGGAATGCTAAAGCAAGCCCTTTCTCAAATTGAATATTCTAGCTCTTCTCATTCTCATCATAGCGGAAATTCCAATGAGAATGACTGTTATGGTATCCCATGAATACCACCTATTCCATGGGGAGATGTAAAAGATGAAGAAGAAGAAGAGGAGCCACCAGAATATCTCTCCAGATTTTCCTAGATAAAAGGCGCCGAAAGATTCATGCTCATTTCATAATTTGATACAAGGCTGAAAGGAGTATGTCTGTCCTTTTACTTTTCTTTTCATAAGCTTTCATAATTGTGTCTGTTTACTATAACATTATGCACTTATTACTATTTGCTCAAGTATTACCCGTAAACCGTTTCTATAGGATGCCAATGTGCCTATATATTTAGACATCGTTCCTTGTTAAAGGACACACAATTCTTCTCTCAAAATTCCATATCTCTCAAAACCTCTCTCTAGATCTCTCTAATCCTTCCTCGAAGAAATAAAAGATCATTCATCTCATAATCTTTCCATATCTCTTACATAACCAGTAAGTCTCAATACTTCCTGGAGATTCTATAACATTCCTGTATCACCTTATATTCTAGATCTTGCTCATGATCTGAGAATACAAAGGCATTTATCTACTTTTCAATTGTACTTCAATATCTACATTTCAATTGTAATCTTTCAATACTATTATTGTAATCTTTCCATTTTGTTTAAATAACAGTTATCTCTCCTTAATTTTTTTTTTTTTGCTATTCTAATTACATACCCCACAATCGGCAGGTTGAACTACCTATGGTTGGTCTGTCTTTTACTTTAAAGCAATTTACCGCATTCATTATATATCCTTACTTATTCTTACTGTTTTGTCCTTTTTAATTTCTATTTACCAATACCACCTACATGGTTGGTTTAGTAATCTTACTTCTAGTTTTATATGTTGCTTACAGTCTCTTTATAATTTATAATGCTCGCTCTTTTAGTTAATTTTATTTATATCATAGTCTTTTGTGCAGAGATCATCACTTTCATATTAGAATTTATTCTTTCTATAGCTAGATCAAGAAGTATATTTGATATATACATAAGAGTATCTCAATATATAGATTACTTTCTCTACTTAGAACATCGATTAAAAATATATATCTTCCTTATTTTCTTCTACTTATTAGTAATCCCCATATCTTGGGCAAATCACTTTTCAATATCGTTTATACTCTTCTATTGTTTATTTCTTCCCTTTTTAACAAATCCCCAGATCCTTGGCCATAGTTTTACCTACTAAAATATCCCTTTTCAAAACAAAGATACGTTTCCAAGGACATTACATTCATCTAGGAACCATCATACCCGTTGAAAGATCGATAATATTTTATGAAAAGTTTCCTGATGAAATTAGAGATAAAAATCAATTGCAAAGATTTCTTGGAAGTTTGAATTATATCATTGAATTTTTTTTCCCCAAATCAATGTAATTTGCAAACCACTCCACCAAAGGCTCAAAAATGATCCTCCACCATGGACTCAGGTTCACACTGATATTGTAAAACAAATCAAGCAGACTGTCAAAGAAATTCCTTGTTTACATCTTGTTAATCCTTTTTTCATATAAAATTGTTGAAACCAATGCTTCCGACATTGGTTATAGAGGAATTCTCAAACAATCCAAAGACAATAAAGAACAAATTGTTCTATTTATCTCCAAACATTGGAACGATTGTTAAAAGAATTACTCTACTGTTAAAAAGGAAATTCTTGCTATTATCCTTTCTATTTCAATGTTTCAAGGAGGTCTTTTAAATCAAAAGTTTTTGCTAAGAATTGATTGCAAATCTACAAAACATGTTTTGCAGAAAGATGTTCAAAATATTGCTTCTAAACAAATCTTTGCTAGATGGCAAGCAATTTTATCTGTTTTTTATTTTGATATAGAATTCATAAATGGTTTTTCGAATTCTCTCCCAAACTTTCTCACAAGAGAATTTTTATAGGGAAAATGCCTCCCAAACCTCCCAACAAACCCACAAGGAGAGATAAAGGCAAAGAAATTGCTGAACCATCCTTAGAACAAAAGCCTTCCGGAAAATTAACCAACATCAGGAGTTGGCTTCAAGCAACTCTTAAAATGGATAACAAATCCAATACCGATATATATATATATATATAAGTGGCCTAAGATATGGGGATTAAAATAGAGAATATATTTTATAGAAGATGAATTAATCCGTCCATTTACGTTTGTTAGAAATAAAACTGGGAAATTGTAATAAAAAGAAAAGAGCAACAAAGACGTATGTAATTTTTAATCTTTGTTCTAAGTATTCAAAATATCTAATATATTGAGAAAATAGATAAAGGATCTGAGGTATATCTTTAGATCTAGCAACAAAGAAAATATATTCTAATATGAAAGTGCAAATTTCTACACAGAAAACTATTAAATAAATAAAATTAAATAAAAGCGCGAGCATATATATATATATATATATGGGCTAGTACTCATAAAATTGACCGAAAGATGGGCTTCCACTGGCACTGAGCCCTACGGCCCAACCAAACGAGTGATCTTCCTCGGCCCATCGAGCCCAAAGTCATCGTCAACCCATTTCTCGCATTGCTCTTGCTGTTGCTGCTCCTTCCTCTTCACTGTCTTCGCTGCTTGCAATCAGCTAAGCATAGAGTCACTCACCAATTACCATAAAAAGGTAAAATCACCGCCTACTCCCGATCACTTTGGGTTGATCATATCAATACTTTACACAGAGTGTAGAGATTTGTAGGACGATACATATCCGAGCTGTGTGTAGAAGTTTGGTTATCATCAGTTCCATCCTGACTAGAGTTGATTTCCATCCACTGCACTTATCCTCCATCCCTGATGCCGGAATAGTTCTTGAAAACATCAGTTGCTCTTGCCATGATGACCGTGTTACTGGAATAATTAGAGCTACGCGTGGTGACGGGAAAGAAGCTATTGTCTTGGTGACAATTTATGACTATAACAAAGTTGGTTTGGCTATAATCATTTATCTCGGGGCATTGCATTGCATTGCATCTTATGAAGATAGTTGTTTCGCTGCAGCATCTCATTCTCTTTTTCTCGCTGCCCAAGTTCGACAGGCGAGGATTCGCACTAGGAAACTTTGTAAAGTATTGGAGGAAAGATTCATTTAGGCCAGTCTTGCATCGCTATGATGGTCCCAGATTTTGTCTCGAGCTCTCACTTCCCTAGGTATGCGTTGGTTCTGTGAGCTTGAATGCTCTTGCATATACTAATAGATTCATTAGTTGGCTAGTTCTTGGCTACAGTTGCGCATGTAAGCAAACTGACGTTAATCACCATTGGATGGTTTTTCTCTGCAGACCCTCAACTTACTAGACCTACGGAACAAGTAGGATTTGCATCGTGAGCATCGTAAACAAAAATGAAAAAATATGGAAGTAATGATGTTTCTATTGACACCCATAATTAATTAGGTTGTCGACAGTAAAGATAAAATCATATTAAGAAAAATATACAAGGGTCAAAGGAGCAAAATAATGACTATTAAAAGATGAAGTGAGTCGCAAAGATTTGATTACGACAGCATACAGCTGATAGCCAATAAAATTTTCTGGCGGGAAATTCGAAAATTTGAAATTGAGAGGATTCAAGTCACTAAGGGGAAAAATACCTCCTAAAGTTTCATACTGTGGATTATCGACGGGAATCATTTGTACTGTGGACTATCGATGGAAATTATTATGAGAAGGCCAAGCCATCAAAGTTATCGATAAGAAAGAAACACGTGGCAGCGCACGCAAATAGCTTAATAAACATAGGAGGACAAGTGTCAGAACAGGATAAGCATCGATGATGGTTATCTCACTAAAAGGACAAGTGTTGGAATAGGATAAGCATCAATGACGGCACAGGTGTTAGAACAGGATAAGCATCGATGACGGTTATCTCACTAAAAGGATAGATGTCGGAACAGCATAAGCATTGATGACGGGACAGGTGTCAGAACAAGATAATCATCGATGACGATTATCTCACTAAAAGGACAGATGTCAGAATAGGATAAAGCATCGATGACTGTTATCTCACTGAAAAGGATAGATGTCAGAACGCATCCACGATGGTTATCCCATTAAGAAGAACAAGATAGAAATTAATGACGTTTATCTCATTAGTAAAAGACAAGTGGTAAGAAGGAATAGTACCAATGGCAGAATAGGTGTCAAAATGAGATGAGATCAATAATAGTTATTTTTACAAAAGCATAGATGTCAAAATAGAGTAATGTCAATAACAGTTACTTCATGAAGAGAGATAAGTGTCAAAGTCAGGACCAAGTCAAACAAACGGTTAAGAAGACAGGTGTCATGCGAGGCGGTAAAGATGGGATCAATGGTGGATATTGGCAAAACGGTTATCTCATTCCTAGTATAACTATTGCTCGATAGCCAAAAAAGGCCTCCGCGTAAACACACAATCAAAATACTATCTTTTAATTATCTTTACTTTCGAGCATTGTACTTTTAATTTCCTTAGCTGTAATTAGGCATGTCTCGAGCATAGTAGCTCTGTAATATAGTATCGATGAAGTTCGAATGACACCAGTCGGTAGCTGGACGGATTTATATGAATAGTTTATAAAGTTTGGAGTTCTCATTAATCAAATCTTGTCACTATTTGAATTTGCGTTATCGATCAGAACAAGTAAGTTCTTTGTTCACGCCTAGATATCTCCTATCCAGAATCGCCACAAAACCCAGTCTCCTCTCTTTAAAAGCCAAAGAACCACTTTTGGTGAATTACATTTGTCGTGGGAGCAATTCCGACGAAATAGTTTCTATGGTGCATGAAATGTTTAGGACTGAATTGACTCAATTACAAAAGCTGTGAGTGTGCACAAGCGCATGCCAAAGAGCGCAAGCTTGGAAGGGCAAAGTCTATGGATCAAGTCAAGTACTAGGTACTGGTGTGTGCATCAGCCTAATAAGGAACCTCCGTCACTTGAAGATTGGGAGAAGTACAGCAAAAGTGCCAAAATTTTTGTACGGTGCTCACTTTAGTATCAAAAAAATTTTTTTATCACTTCAGTGCCAATTTTTTTGAAAAACGATCATTAAGTACCAACTCCGATCAGTTTGGTCGGAAATTCGACGTATCATTTTTTTATTAATTTATGAAGTAATGTGGTTCGCCGGAGGTATAGTCAACATGTATACGTCAAAACGACATAGTTTAGCATGTACACGTAGATTTTTTAAATATTTTTTTCCTTCTTTTCTTTTTTTCTTCTCTTTCTTCTTCTTCTACCTCTGGTCACAGCCGGTGACCGAAGGCCGACCGCCAACCACAACCAGCCACCTGACCTCTCCCGGACGAGGCCACCATCGCCCGCCACAGGCGAGGCCTGGCCAACCCTTGCCTAGGCGACGGTGAGCAAACCCTTGCGAGGGTTGGCCTCGCCTCGCCAAGGTGAGGGCAAGCCCCAACGAGGGCTCCCCTCACCAGATCCGGTGGGGCCAGCCGTCGTTCATACCACGACGGCCTAGCCAGGTGTCGCCTTCCCTCGAGCGATGCCCGACGAAGACTTCGTGGTATGGGCGACGGCCGGCCTCGCCGGATTTGGCGAGGGGAGCCTCGCCCAAGCGAGGCAAGGTCGACCCTCACCGGGGCTTGCCCGCCCTCGCCCACATAATGGTCAGCCGAGCCTCACCTGTGGTAGGGGACGGTGGCCTCGTCCGGGCGAGGCCAGGCGATTGGTCATGGGCGGCCTCCGGTCACCGCCGATGACCAAAGGAAGAAGAAGAAGAAAGAAAAGAAAAAAAAGAAAAGAAGGAAAAAATATTAGAAAAAATATTTAAAAAATCTAAACTCACACATGGAAATGCCACATAGACTTATTTTAAAAAAAAAATCCAACTAAGATTAAAATTTTAATTATAAAAGTCACTTATTAATTTGGCCGGAATTTCTTGCCATTAACACTTAAGTGTCATTTTTCCTTCGGTTCAGTACTTAAGTGAGCCGGCGAAAACTTTTGGCACTAAAGTGAGCGCCATACACAAGTTTTGGCACTTCTAGTATTCTTCTCCCCTTGAAGATTACTCCTTAAGAGTGTGTTGTTATGTTTATCTTTGTCCTTCGAAGCCTTATATCTATCTATATATTGTATGAATGTGTGGTTCTGAAGCAAGTCATAACATGGGCAAAGAGGTTACCACATATCAAGAATGGACTCTAGCGACCATACTTTCTGTTGGGACAACACAAGCCCATATGATCCACAAGTTTGACTAAATTGCCGCGAACTAATTATGCTCTTGAGGTGTGAAATAGAATGACCGGTTGCGACACATATAAAGTTTAGGGAACTTTATGGTATGAATAGTTGATATGCCTATGTTTATTGCAAAGTATACAAATAGATAGATAAATAAGGGCAATATATTAGAATGGCACCGTCAGTGAATTTCCAGCAAAATGCATTTTGCTCAAATCCTTGTAGATTCTTGTAGTAACAAAAAATTACAAGACTCCTCGCTTGCCAATATAAACAATTCGATGAGGAAAGAAACAAAGTATTTCGCCCCTAATAGTAACAACCATATTGCAGTAACAATATTGATGTATCGCATATTGAAATGCAACCAACTAATGGAAGAGCTAAAATCACGCAATTATGCTTGAAGAAGCAACTCAGACCCTGTATCTTTCTTGCTCAAAAGCTCGGTTGATAATCAAAATGAAAAAGCCTGCATCCTTTGGGTTGGGAGCGGATCCCCTGCATCATCGAGAGTGGCACGGGGGAGGGACTAGCTGGACCATCAGCGCTTTGTAGCACATCCCAAAGCTCGGAGTATCTTCCATTGACACGTTACCCATGATGGGACCATACGAGGACGTCTACGAAAGCATCATCCCCTCTGGGGTGGCGAAATGGAAGTTTTGCCTAGGCCGAACGTCACCAAAAAGGCAGTGGTCTTGAAACAAGCCCCTCATGTGATGATGATCATAAATATGATCATTTGCATGTACGTGTTGATCATACATATGGCTCGATCTCCTCATTGCGTCCTCTTTCATCATGGCCAGCCTCGCCTTGGCCGCCTCGGGCTTATGCCCCAGAGAGCTCAATAGCCTCTTCAAGTCCTCTTTGAAGAGGCAGCCAATCAGCTCCTCCGAAATTGGGTACTTGGCCTACCAGTTTGCCAGTCAAGCCTTGGCGAGCTTGGCATCCACCTTCCTCTTTCAATTCACGAAGAATTTGGGCAACCCGATCGTCCTCTTGGCATGACGGTCTGGCCCCTCGCTCATGGATCGCTCGATGATGCACTTGACCTTTTCGGGGCTTGCAGGTCAGACCTCGGGCTTGGTGGCAGCCAATCTCGTGGAGCCATAGATAATCATGCACGTGCTGACGCCACATAAGGTGGTGAACACTTGGGCCTTCTTCATCATGCTCCTCTTGTAACATCTTCAATTTAAGTCCCTGGGAAATGGATATGATTTAAGTTGGATAGTTTTTCAATGGAAACTAATTTTTACTCTTGTTCTGGAAAACCCAATTTCAGATCATTTGTACCCCTTCGTTTTGTTATTTTTTAGGAAACTTTTGTGATCCGATTTTCCAAACACTTTCTTCTTGAAAGTTGTTCCAAACATCATGAAATTTTACATACTTTAATTTCAAAATTTTTGGGGTTGATTTGGGTTGGATGACTGCTTAATTTCCAAACCGTGTAAAACTGCCCAGAATGGGTATTTAGGTGATGTTCACACTTTATCGATTTTCTACAAGCTTTTCTGAGCCGATTTTGAAAAAGTTTCCTTCACAAAAGTTGTTGAGAACTTCCTTTTCTATAACATATATAACTTTGGAAATTTTTCAAGATAATTTGAATGCTGGAAAGATCTTACTTTGAGAAGCAAATATTATGTTCCAGTAAACTATTTTTAGTCTGTCTTTGAGCTACTAAAAATGGTGTTTACAAAAATATTACGATTTCGTGTTCTTCATGAGAAATATATAAATTTGGAAATTTTTTGAGATAATTTGAATACTGGAAAGATCTTACTTTGAGAAGCAAAGATTCTATTACAGTAAACTATTTTTAGTCTGTCTTTGAGCTACTAAAAGTGATGTTTACAGAAAGATTCCGATTTCATGTTCTCCATGAGAAATGTTTGTTAAGGCCTTGTTTATGATATATTCAAATTTGAGAATTTTCGAAGTCCATTTACTATGTTTTCAAGTCCGATTTCGTGAACAGTGCAAAGCTATCCAATTTTGTCAGATTTCAAAGATTTATCAATTTCTATATTAGAATGTTGGAATCCCAACTTAATGTCTTTTGGTGATATTTGAGAACATTCCCGCACCGAACCTCGGATTGAACGAGATCATTATACATGTTTTGTCATGGAAAACCCTTATTTTGACACCTAATTTTTAGCTCATTTTTGTCATACATTCAAAAATTTCAAAATTAGGTCTAAGGATCTTGACCAAGCCTAGAAAGCTGTTTCTAAACCAAAAAATAATTTTTTATCATTTTTCTGCATTTTTTTCTGAATTTATTTTAGTTAAAATAAGCAAGAAAATCAAGAAAAATAGTAAATGGAATCATAAAATTCCATAAAAATATTCAATAATCTTATTTTAAATCCAATTTCATAAATACACTGTAAATTTTAGAAAATCTCAATCGGGTACATGTTTTTCCCAAATTAGGCAAAATTAAACCCGAATTGAACCAAAAATGAAATTAATTTTTTTCTAGGCATTTTTAGGTCATAATGTCTTCACAACAATTGATTCTGGGATCTTTAATTACACAATGGCCTGTCCAATTGCATAATTTGACATAAAAATAAAAAAATCCCCAAAATTTGATGGAAAATTAAGAATTTTGAACCTAAATTGGAAATCGTATCCAAAATGAAATTGCTGAAATATGAGATTATCATTTTTAGGGTTAATCATGGGCGGGTAATTCAATTTTGGCATCAATTTTGCCTAATCAGGTCATTAAGACCTCGAATTAAGCAAAACCCTATTTACTCGAAGATTAAAATGAGAAAAATCTTGGGCACAATTACAATAAAAATTGGGGAAAATTATATGTTTGGGTTCGGAATATGATGGGGAATGCAATTTTGAGGTTTGATTTGAAAAATTAGGTCAAAATGAGGTTTAATTTGCATTTTTGATCAAAACCGGAACTGTTGGGTTAGACGAGTTGACCCGACCCGACCCGAACAGTTCTTCTTCTTTACCCGGTCGAATTGAAACGTGAAAATACCCAGAAAAGAACATGTTGAACCCAGGAGTTTGCCAACTTATACCGATTAATTGAACACGTTTTTTTTTCGAGTCGGCCAGCTGGATCTCCAGCTGGCAACAAATAACCATCACAACCGATCGGAAGTTGAGGACTTTTGAGCGAGAAAAATCGCAGAGAAAAAAACAAGAAAAACTGAAGAAGGTGAAGGGAAGGTGTTCGAGAAAATTCCCGAGAGAAATTAGAGAGAGAAAGGGTGAAGAGGAAAGAGAGAGAGTTCAAGAGACATGTCAAGGGTTCAAGGACCAAGCGATCGGCGTTTTCTCCAACTGGCAAATCGGCTCCTCTAGTGATCCTTCACGTCGGGCAAGTCAGTGACGAAACCAATTCATGAACGTCTGAAAATGAGTCTCGGCCGGCATATCTAGAGCATATCCGGTGATTCCAAAACCATCAATGTGAAGCTGAAGTGTCGAGGAACAACACTGCATGCGTGGATAACCTCAACAATCTCGTTTGAAGGTTGAACAAAGCAGGTAAAGTTGGTCGAGAATCATTTTTTTCAAAATTTTCTAGAATTCCATTTCAATATTGATATGCATATTTGTGTGTTTTACTTCGCAAATTTGAGTTTGTTGATGCTTTTAATTAGTTTCTAATCATGCTCTATGTTGTTTACTTGCATTTTTGGTCGAAAAAACATGCATAAAATCACCTCGGCCGCCCATGTAAATCAACTCGCCAGAAAATCCGAAACCTCGCCGGAGCGCCACTCGTGGTAAAACGTCGTTCAAGTTAGTAATCCCTTATCCTGATTGATGTTTTAATGTCTATTTTGAACGATTTAGACGGTTAGGGCGATTAGGTTTACAACTTATATTCTCGAAAAGTTCGCCAAAATGGTATGCAAGTTAGGATTTTTGGACGAAGTTGTAGCCGGCCGGCGAAGGTCCAACAGTGACAGGAATAGGCTAGATGGAAAATAGAACATGCAAGCTTGTTAATGGTGCAATTGGAACGGCGGAATGGTCGCCGGAAGGTCGCTGGCGCCGTGCCCAAACCGGCGGTCTTGAGAATACTGAACCGGAATTCATGCACATCACTTGTTTGTAAAAATGCCAAAATGAGAAATGCCCAAATGACGTTTTGGCATTATGTTCGCTGAAGGAGGCGATTGGCGCCAGCACCGGTGACAGTCCGTTCGGTCTCGGCCAAACCAGTTTGAATCGGTCCGGTCCGGTTCAATCCCCTAGTGGGAAAATTCAAAAAGAAAATAAAAAATAAAAAAATCCTTAAAAAATAAAAAAAATCATAAAAATTAGATTTTTTTAGAAAACTCGAAAATTTTGCAGAAAATTCTTAAAAATCAGAAAAATTACAGAAAATTCAAAAAAATTCAAAAATTTAGGAAAATTCATAAAAATTTTCAGAAATTCAGAAATTACAAATAAAAATTTGAAAATTCTGAAAAATCAATAAAAAAAATTGGAAAATTGGAAAATTCACAAAAATTTCCAGAAAATCATAAAAAATCAATTCTCGGTTTAAATAAAATTTTCCAAAAAAAATCAAAAAAAAAATCAAAAAATCAAAAATTTTGAAAATCCATAGAATGATTAAAAATCATTGTGGCCAGTCATAAAAAGTGAAATTTGGATTTTCCAAAATGCTTAAGTCGTTGAATTTGGAAAATTTCAAATTTAAGGCCAAAACCCCTAAAAAACCCTAAACCCTAAAAAATGAAATAAACAAGCTATTAGAGTTTTGTTAGGATTTTGGTAGGTTTTTATTTGTAGTGACCAAATTAGGGTTACTGTAATTGATTTGCCATCAGATTTGTATTTGATTCTTGGATGCTTAATTGTCTGTCCATGATTAGATTAGTGAAGTGACCTTAGGGATCCGTGTAATACGCTAGACATGCCATATCGTTCTTAGGTACCGAAAGGGCGTTGATGATCTCAATTTGGGATCGTTAACGTAACTAAGTCCCTTACCCAGAATCTTTGATTCGTAGGATTACGGTACTTCTCCCGTACCACAATTAGGTTTCTAGTCGATCTATTGTAAATGACTAGTAATGACTTCAAATTTAAATTTAGATCAAATGAACCCCACTATCACGTGAGGAATGGCTTGGGAGAGGCCCGTATAGAAAAATACCTCCATCTGAAGCATGCGAGAGCGTGGCGCGACACCTCAGAAATCATGGAATTGATTAAGATGCAGGTTTGCAACTTAAATGTCGATTAGTTGTTGTTATGCAACCCGATGGTGCTGAGTTATTGTGAGCCGAAATGACATTTCTAGTAGGCCAAAATAGGCTCCGCGTTGGTTTTATTGCGAAGAAACTAGAAGATAAGGCTTTGACATGGTCAAAGCTTCTCCTTCAAGCTTCATTTATTAAGGTTCATCATGATATGCATTAATGAATGAAGACTTTGAGGCCCCCTTCATCATGACTTGCATTAATTAGTTGGACTTTGGAGGCACCACTATCATGACATGCATTAATGGCCATAAGATTTTAGGGACATTTCTTCATGTTATTTTGTCCATTGTCCATTAATGCAAAGATTTTCAAGATCATTTCATTAACGGCCAAGATTTTCAAGATCATTTCATCATGGCTTTTGACTCTTATTCATTAATGCAAAAGATTTTCAAGATCATTTCATTATGACTTTTGACTCATATTCATTAATGGCTAAGATTTTAAGAAGATTTGGTAACGATGACCAAATCTAGCTATTAATGAAGGAAGATTTGGTAATGATGGCAAAATCTAAGAAGATTTTGTAATGATGCTATTTTGTCTCTTCTTTGCTTGGGCTATTATAAATAGGGAGAAAGAGAGAGAGAGCTCTCATGCCACTCTCTCCTCATCCTCTCGCCACCACCATCTTAATTCTTGCTTTCTTGCTTCTTGGTTCACGCCAAAGAGGAAGAGTGGAAGAGGAATAATTACCCGAGATTCGCCAAGATCAGTTTGCTCATGTGTTCAAGCCCGAGAATCGCCGAGACTCCCGTGTTCCTTTCTTATTCTAGTTTTATTCGTTGTGTAAGTGAATTCTCTAATATCGGGAAAGGATGTTGAGATAAGTTGTGACGTGATTTACTTGGACCATTTCTCAGTCGTTTGGTTGGTCGGAGTTAGTTCATTTTCTTAGTTTGATTATGTTTCATGTTTGATGTTGTTTTGAGATAGAACCGAGCCTTGGTTGGTAAAGTGTACACAATATGGCCATGCGTGATGTTCTCTTGTTTGAATTTTGCTATTGATATGCTATCGATACGGGTGTAGTAAGGGCCGACTTATGGTAACGACAATCGATATATCATCACTTGATATTAGTATTTTCACTTGCCGAGTCTCCCCGACTCATCCCTCATTGTCTTCCTTTTTCAGGCCCATAGGATAGCATCTCCCCCAACCCGCGTTGACAATCCTGTGGAGATGAGAGTTGAAGTGCTTACCGTTATAGATGTCAGAGAAGACCGTGCCTACTGCTGAATCACGACGATTGTGATGTTCGATGAGGGCCTGATGGACTGGTGCCTCATCCATACGTGGCGTGATATCACTACGCAAACGGAGAATGGATTGATCCCCATGTGGGTTCAATGGTGCTTTGGCGGTGCGGGCGGGCCGACTACGGGATAAAGCCACAGGTGGGATGTGAGATGGCCAGGCAGACGAGACGGGGGTGGAGGTGAAGAAGCGAGGGGCAAGAAGCCGCAGTGGGTATAGGACAACCCAAGCCAAATTTGCTATTCATAGTACGTGTGAAATATGTGTTATTTGCCATGGCCCAAAGGGCTTGTTAAAACATGTTTGCATGCCCTGTAAATATAAGGTTTGCTCATGATGCTGTTTGTTTTAATCTCGCTGTTGTTCTTAATGTGATTATCCCGAAATTATGCTTTCGCTTGTGTGTAAAGAAGATAACAATGAACGGGACATCACGTTTATGACCTCGAGGTGGGGGCGTTACACCTCTTTCTCTTCTCATAAGTGATCCTGTAACAGTCCGGATTTTGGCCCATTTTTGGGGAATTATAAAACGTGTAATTCGTCAGTGCGCTTGTAATGAAATTTCGCCCGGGAACTGATCACTCTCGGGTTCTTATTTTTTTAAAATTAGAAATTTTGCTAGAATCGCACTCGATCGAATTTGGCCGTTATTTATACCCTGAACTTGGCATTCAATTTCCGGGAGTTCCGGGTCGAAATAAATTGGACGGTGTCGAAATTATTGTGACCAGTATCAACATTATCAAGATTAGTGAGAAAGTGAATCTTTGGACCGGGTACGAATTTGGACTGATAGACCTCCCTCGTAATGTGGTTTGAGTTGTTTATTTTGGCCGTGTGCCCTAGAATATTGTTGAGATTGTTCGGGGTCTGTTAGACCTTTTTCCCGAATTTAATCGGGATCGATAGGTCGATTTTTAGTTTAGACCGCGTCTGTTGGATCGCGATTAATTCTCTCCTCTTCTTCCTTTTTCTTTTCTTTTTCTTTTCTTCTCTTCTCCTTCTTCCTCCTTCTCCTCTACTGGCCTCCCGACTGGTTCGGCTTCTGCTTCGTTTCTCGCCCGTCCGTCCAGCTCCACCCACCGCCGCCGGAGCTCGCCGCTGCTCGCCGTCGCCTCGCCGGCCTCCGCCGCGCCGGTCACCACCGCGACCCCTCCCCATCTCCTCTTCTTCCCCTGTCCCCGCGGCCTTTGGTCGGGCCGAGGCCAAGGTCGACCAAATCCGCCACCTCGCCGCCCGCCGCCTCCGCCTGGCCGCCGTGTGCCGCGCCGTCACCGGCCAGCTCGCCCACGCGCCGCGCCGGCCACCAGTCGCCCCGGCAGTCCCTCTCTCTCTCTCTCACGCGCGAGCGACAGCAGCCGTCACCGCTGCCTCCGCGCCGACGAGGTCAGCCGTGCCTGGCCGTCGCCGACGCCGTCCCCGCCGCTCCGACCGTCGCCGCCGCCGCCGGTTTGCTGCCTCCCCCTTTCCTCTCCCTCTCTCTCCCTCCCGACCGCTCTCTCTCTCACCTGGCTGTTCTCTTCCCCCCAGCACGTCGCCGCCGCGCCTGGTCATCGCCGCCGCGTCGTGGCCGCCGCCGGTCGCCGCCCCGGCCGACCGACCAGCCGCCCGTCTCGCTGAGCCGCCCACGAGCCCGCGCCCTAGCCGCCGTTGTTCATTTCGGTGCACTGTTCATTTCCGGCCGGTCACTGTTCCGGCGAGCACTGTTCCGGTGACACTGTTCCGGCGGGTACTGTTCACCCGAGCCCGAATCGGTCCGTCCGGCCCGTTTTACGCGTAGGACACCCGGTGAGTACAACCCTAAACCCTAATTAGGATAATTTACATTTCTAGACCGGTTTAGGGGTTAATTAGGGTTATTTAAGGGTTAATTTAGGGGTTAATTGTGAAAGTGATTAGGGATGGAAATTGTGATCGATTTGGGGGATTAGTGTGACAAATTATTGGAGGATTAGTGGCCCGAGAGGCGCGATAAATGGCCGGTCAGTTTGGATTAAATTGGCTCGAATTTGGGAATGTTCCGGTTTATTATGTGGATATTAATGCGCATCGTAATTGATTTCTGTGGTGGTCAATTAGAATGATATTTGAGGAGTATAATGGGGTATTTTGATGACAATTATCAGCCTAGAAATTGTGGTATAGTGACTAGCCACGACTGGACTTGATTTGGGTAAGACGTGATTAATTTGAGGTTTAGTCGTGAAAATTCTGGGAAGGATTGCACTGTGTAATTGACGGGCTGATTGAGCCTTATTGGCGGTTAAATTGATGATGCTAAGTCGCATGTCTAGTGGGGCTAAGAATGGGATAGCTTGGCGGGCTTCGAGTGTATAAGTTTCATATTGATTCAATTAAGTGAATTATATGCATGAATTACGTGCCGAGTTTGTGCCATGACTGTGCTGGGTGATTTGGTTGATTTGGTTCGTGATTTATTGAACTGAATGCTCATTGTGAAATGGTGAGTGCCCAAATGTGATTACTGCAGTTATGGATGTGCATCATGAGCATGGGCACGGTATTTGCATTTATAAGTGTACCCGAGTGACATGTGCATTGTGATCACCTAAATTGCCCTGATGCGTCTAACGCGGGGTTCAAATAAAATTGAGGTTTGAGAATGTGTGATCACAATAAACCCTAGTGCGTGTTACGCGGGATAGTGAACCCGTCCTGAGGCGTGTTACGCGGGACGATGCCTGGTTTACCGGGAAATGTCCGGCCTGAAGCGTTTTACGCGGGCTGTGTGTCATGAGCCTGGTTTACCGGAAGATGTCCGGCCTGATGCGTTTTACGCGGGCTGTGTGTCATGAGCCTGGTTTACCGGACGATGTCCGGCCTGATGCGTTTTACGCGGGCTGTGTGTCATGAGCCTGGTTTACCGGGAAATGTCCGGCCTGAAGCGTTTTACGCGGGCTGTGTGTCATGAGCCTGGTTTACCGGAAGATGTCCGGCCTGATGCGTTTTACGCGGGCTGTGTGGCATAAGCCTACGGGCTAGAGATCGATCTCGAAGTTTGGACCTGATGCGTTTAACGCGGGTCGGAGGAGAAATTGAGAAATGGCTGAGTGCTAGTGTGCAAGTGTGCGATAATGCATTAATGAGGCATGAGCATGAGTGCGAGCACTGGCATATGCATAACATGCGTTGTGACATAGAAATGCACGTGTATGTGCTGTGATTATATTCTACCGCGTGACTGCTTTTGTTGATTTGACGCCTAACCTGTAGGGTCTAGTGAAATTAGATTTAGGCCCGAGGGCATGAGTCAGTTATGTGCGTATTGTGTGTTGATTAGTACTTGTCAAGAGGTGCATGTTAGCCTAGTTTAGGTTTAGGGAATTACTCGCTGAGATTTATTCTCACGGTTGTTGTAAAACCGACTTTTCAGATCCCCGGCCTTGAGGACGACAGGTGTACTGATGTAATTTTTGGGAGAAGCCCCCACCTAGTTGTAGTGGCCTTGAATCGCTTTTGAATTTTGGTATTTGGGGCTGTAAATGAATATTGTAAATGATTCTCAGTGCTAGTGCAAGTGATGATTTCTGTGATTACCCTTGGTTATGTATTCATATATGTACGGGTGGTTTTAATTACTTCCGCATGTGCTTGATTATCTGTATTGGGTTTGGGTCGGCGACGCGTCCTGGGACGTCGCACACGAACCGACCTCTATGAGGGATGTGGCGCGCCGGGAAGTGCGTGGCGTGACAGATCCTACATGCTTTCTCATTGGGAATAAGTTCTAGAGGTAATTTGCGATGACATGTGTCATTATGGGTGATTGGTTTTAGGGTGGATCTATTCCAAACCCGAAATCTGAAACCGATCCTGTTATAACCGGTTCCTAATTTTTGGAACCTGGAACTTACCTTATTTGCCTGGACCTGTTTTAGAACCTACCCTATTTTTATGTTTCGGTTCCGGGGTCTGCTCAAGAACCTTTTTTTTTTGTTCCTTTTTCTAAATTCATTTTTTCCATATAGCAAATAGGAAATTCATAACTCAAATCAAAGGTTATAAGTTTGATTGTGCAAACAATCTTAAGTGTGCATACAAAAGTAGATTATCTTAGTTCCGATAATTTAATGGATATAATAAAATAGCGTAAGTTTCAGTTGGATATGTAGTTTCTTTGTTACAGAACAAAAATTTTAAGAAAAAGGAATTTGCTCTTCATAATGCTTACAAGCCCTTAAGTTAGACTATCCGCAAATAATGATCGCCTCCCTCACCCTTCCTCATATAATGCTTTGAATTATGGCTATATAATATAGCAAGTGCACCTCCATATAAAAGCGGTTCTAAAATTGGTTTGATTCCAAGGTGGGTTTTCACTTGGAACCACAAACCGGATTGGATCTAATCCGTTCCCAAAAAATGGAATCGGTTCGGGAATAGGTTCAAACAGAAACCAGTTCCCAGACCCGTTTTTTGGGTGGACCAATATGGTTTTTGAGTAAACTCGGCTGGCTGCACACCCCTACATATCTCAAAGTTCTTTATTTTTTTGTGTATAAATCCTGCAACAAAGTAGAAATAGCAACTGATAGTTTTTTATGTGGGCCACTCGTGTTGGGCTAACCCGGCCCATGATCCATCATGCCAGCCCATCTTCTTTCAAGCAGTGATTTGTGGATAGGGTAGTTGCAAATAAAATAATAACTGCCCTTGGCAGTTCAAAAAGAATGAGAGAATTTATCTTCAATGAAGTGTGTGATCTTTTGGAGGATACGACATTCTGTTCTCTACTTCGATATTACGTTTATCTGAAGAACGACGTTTTGCCAGCTCCCAAAGTATACAACGTCTCTTGAGCCTACAAAAGAGTGCATTTAATCTGTAGAAATACAGGATATGTTCGTTATGTGATATGCCTGTATGATCGGTGATACAAGTTGATGATCATTGGGCATGTTTTCCATGTTATTCAAACATGTCGATTGGGGAATGAGTTTTTCCCAACATCAGCCTATGTTGCACTAACACGTTTCGGAGGCCACCATGTCCGTGTTCGACACATAGTGGACACACTCGAACACGCTATCAATGTATGTCAAATCGGACAACGTGCCAGACATACCGACAACATGCGAGTCCTAAGCAAAAGGGAGAAAAAAGAAAGAAAAACCCCCTCTCGTCAAGTCTCTCGCTCGCCAGAGCAATGAACAAGGACACATACCGCATAATCCCAATCCCTTTCAACATCGAGTACCCGTTGATCTGGAAGTGGGGAATAGGGAGGTGGGGGATCTGGGAATTTCGACAGCGAGTACCTGCTGTTTCAAATTTCCACAAATCGAGGCTCGGATGCTCCGAATCCCACAACGAATCCTCTCGAAGGAATGGGGAACTAGGAGGTAGGGGATCTGGGAATCGGTCGGGATCGGGGGAGGGAATTTGCCCCAGGGAAGGAGGATATGGAAATCTAGGTTGGGAAGGGTTTTGAGAACTCATGGACGACCCCTGATCCTCCTGAGCCGAGCATCATGGATGAGCGAGCTGAGCAAATTGTAGTTTTCGCGGCGAGAGCTGCTGGAGATATGATTGGAGGAGAGAGAGAGAGAGATTGTTGCAGTTGCAAAGACAAGAGAGAGATAGAGTCAAGAATGTACTTGATGGAGAAAAAGGAATAATAAAAGCTTTCTGCCCGTCCTCAATAAAAAGGACGAAGATGGCTTATTAAAAGCTTTAAAAAATTGATGGAGAAAGAGGAATAATAAAAAGGACGGGCAGAAAATAAAAACGAATATGGGTACTCCAAGAGAAATATATATATGGCCAAACAAAGGAATTTTTACTATATCACATGGCATAATAAAATGTGTCATATATAATTTATCAAATTAATTTGAATTTTTTTATTTGTAAATTTGTATCAAATTAATTTGATTAAAATAATTTAAAAAATGATAATTTATCATGTATATATAAAAATATACATTTAATATATAAAGTGTTCCAATGTATCGGACTTCTCTACTTTTTGAAAAATGACGTCTCAACGTGTCGTATCGTGTCGTGTCGTGTTGTGTTGCGTCGCGTCGCATGTCGATGTTGGTATCGGTGCAACATAGACAGCAACAATTACAAAGGAAAGTTTGACTTGTACATATTAGAGCAAGAGTTCTTGCTAACAGAAAGACAAGAAATATTGAAAAAGATAGAGTGAGAAAAAACATTTTTCAACCAAATAAAAAGATTACTATGTAATTTTGCATGAAACATATTATAAAAGTCAATCTACACCATGTCTTAAAAGATATTATGATATTGATCACCAAGCAATCCTTGAGCGCTGACTCATGATTATGTCTAATGTCAAAAGAACAGAATTCGAAAAGGATCTTGATTTTTTGGAAGAGCTCATGGAAAAACCAGATGAAGTCACCAACACAACACGGGAGAACTCCAAGATTCAAGCATATATTAAAGCAAAAAATAATATAAAATAATAAAAATAATAAAAGACAGTTAAAGTTAGTTCAATATCTTAAACTGATAGTATAGTGTTACTTTAAGTGACAACCTCAATGGAGGGTTTCCTCCGCACGATCAACGCCTAAAAGAATAATCTATCAGATCGTGTAAAACAAGAAGAAAAGGGAAAGAAGTTAATGGTTTGTATTCACGTCAAACGACATCATCGCTTCTTTCTTGGCCTGTTTCCGTTTTCCCTTCAATGTCTTGCCCTAATGGAACACCGTCAAAGGATGTAATCAAGAGTCACCTCGGACTGTCAGGATCCAGAAGAACTCCGAGAAAAAAACACAATGGAAAGAAAAACATTCTCGAGAAGGCGTGGCATGAAAATTTCAGAGCAATTCCAGAGAGAGAGAGGGAAAAAGGTTGGGAGCGATTCTTCATCAAAACTTTGCAAAAACAAGAAAAATAGTTAATATCACGAAAAACCCCAAATTAATATATATGTGATAAATTTACCCTAAATTAATTTTTTAACTATTAAAGATTCAAACTAGTACATTTGTAATAAATTTACCCTCCACTAATTTCCGTTAAATTGAGTTAATACCATAAAAAATCATAAACTGGTAAACTTATGACAAATAGAAGGTAAAACATAAAATCGGTACATCAGTTAACTGTCGCGTGTCATTTAACAAAGTAATTTGACAGTAAAATTTAACATAAATAAACTGAGGATAAATTTATTATAAGTGTATCAGTTTGAGATTTTTTATGATCAAAAAATTAATTTAAAATAAAATTATCATAGATATAATAATTTAGAATTTTTCGTAGTATTAACTCTGAGAAAAAAAGGCCAAGATCTTAGTCCATCGAGCACCACAGAACTACGTAGATTGGAGAGAGAAAGCGCTCACCAAGATTTTGTCGCTCTGCAATTCGATAACAGAGAGAGACAGTGCACAGAGGCGAATGTCGGTGAGTCTGTTCTCTCCAGCTCAAAACAGAGAGACAGACAAGAGAGAGAAGTGACCGTTGTGTTTCTTCGGTCGTATAGCTGGTTTGCGAGTTGACTGTCAAGAAAGGAAAGAACGTTAATTTATAGATAAGGGATGAACAAAGAAATTATAATGCATATTAATCCTATATTAACAAAAGAATGTTCTGCTATATCTTTTTATTTATTTTTGGTCGACCACTATATCCTCTTTTTTTTTTGGTAAGTAAACTATATCCTCTTTTAGTAGCTTCGAATTACATAATTTAATTATTTCGGGACGAAATTAATTAGTATTTGCTTGTGTCTCGTAGAATCTCAAATGATTTGATATCTTGATCAGGCAGTAACGGATCGCAACTTATTTATATATAATTAATATTCAATATAATTACTAAGTTTTTTTCTCTAGTGCATTTGTTTTTTCTTATCAATTTGGAAATAATTATTAATTTTAATTGTTTAGGGCCTTTTTTTTTACTTGATGACAGGGAGGTGATCGTAAGTTATAAGGGTAAAAGAAAAGAAAAGGAAAAGGAAAAGAACGAATTGGCATGTGATGATGCATGTAATTGTGACCTAATGAATTAATAAAATTTCCAAGAAAGTTGATAATTAGTCCACTACTTAGAATAAATATACCAAGAACACAACAAATCTTTATGAAATGAAAAATTTTACAAATAATCGTCAGTTTTAGATTTTGTATTAAAATATATACGTACACTGTCATGATGTGAAATGGATTCTATGCTATTTATTACATTGTAGCTACACATGACCGGGCTTATTCTAAAAGATTTGATTTATCCTCATGAGGAAGTGCCAAAACATTCGACTCTTCATCCATTTCAATATACAGGATAAGTCAATCAAATAATCGACATAAATGAATCAGTTTGAAAACAAACGAATTGTTGGCGGATGAAATAGAAATAGTTAATCAAGAATAATTTTTTTATGGATCAGTCAAAATGGTATGATTATAGCTTTCCAAGAGTACTTGAATGTAAATGAATCCTCAACAAAAGATGTGCACACTCATGACAAGCTAATCAAGACAATATATATGTTAACCAACAAAAAAAAAATAGACAACATGGCAAATCAATCCGAGAGAGGGAGATAGAGAGGCTGTGTTTGGTGGACCGGATCAAATTTCGAATAATATCCTATTTGGTGTTTGGAGTGATGCGAAATCTGAATTTATCCAAATATAGTCCAGATAAAAAAATCCCAAATACTGGATGTGTAAATATGGAAATTTTTTTAAAAAAAATAGAAAACTAATTTTCATAATATATGCAAATCTTCTGCAACTTTTGCCCTCTTCTTCTTCCACTTGTTTACGCTCTGTTCACATTCACAACTTGCCCACCACCACATGAAGACAAGAAAGCTTTGAAAAATCCCCGAAATTCACTCTACTTCTCTCCGACTAGTGATTAAGCTTTTGATTTTGGTCTGGGATTTTCACGCGTACGAGTATAGGTCTCGATTGCATATATACGCAATCCTTGCGCTCTATTGCGTTGGCAACTATGGGTTGCGCCGAAATAGAGCATCACACGGTCAAGTTTGTTCAAGACTAACTTGACGATTCTTATGACATCCCCAAATTTGAGACCAAGATAGCCAAAGATAAATAGTCAAAGCATGGGTGAGCAGTCAAGCCGAGAGTTGGTAATGGAATGGATAAAATGGTCGGAACGAGTATATTGAGGGTTGGTCATACTTCGATCGAAAGATTATCCATGAATTGGCTTAGGGATTGACAGTGGAATGACTCATTAATCATGCAAGTCGATTAGAATGATACGACTGTGGATTAACCTTTTGACCACAAGGGCCGTTAGTGAGACTGTCCGGGATAGCTATGGATCAGTGCTGTGTCAGTCGCGAGTGATATAGTACGACAATGCATCGGTCACAAATGACCATGAGTTGATTCTAAAATACTGGATTCCACGAGGCTACATGACAAATGAGGGTCGATCATAGATCGTTGACACTCGAACGTGGATTGGTCGTGAATTGGCCATGGATCGTCGCGTTGAGTCGGGTAGGCCATGGACGAATTATGTGCCAGGCCATGAGTTTAATGGCTTGGTCGCGGGCCAGGCATTGTGCCAACCGCGCCCGCCAGGCCTTGTGCCCGGACATGACCGATCATTGTGCTCGTCAGCTAGGCCACGGATCGGCCACGTGCCCGACCGTGTGCTAGTCATTATGCCTAACCCTTATGTCAAGCAATATGCCCATCAAATCCGGCTCTGACCTAGTTCTATGCTCAATGAACTTGGCTATGAGCCATGCATTGTGCCCATTCATGAGCCAATGCATGTGTTTGGTTCATGAACTGGCCCCTTGCTCATGTGGCTCGGCATTGTGCTCGACACACCGCTCATGCAGCCTAGCACCATGCCCATGCACTCGGCCATGTGCTCAGCCATGTGCCTGTGTAGCCCTGCAGTGTGACCGGTCAGGCTCGATTGTACAGGCCATCCACCTGAGCAACCCAACTGGCCCAAGCTTACACCATTGAACTTGGGCTTTGGTTTGATTATGCTAGGTCATATTTGGAGGAATATTTACACCGAACCTCAACCCGGATAGGATGATCGATCATTTTAAACTCGGAATTTCCCCATTGACTTAGGCATTTTGCTAAGTATACTTATTGATTTTAGAGGATTATAAGCCAATTATCTTTAGCAATCAATTAGATGTTCTAGAAGAACAAGAACATGCATATTTCGGCTAAGCTAGAGGGAGCAAGAAGCGAAAGTTGACTAAGTCAAGGTTTGAATCAATAATTGGAGGGCCACCTTTAAAAGAATCTTATAAGATAAGATCTTCATTAATGAATGAGATCTTAAAATCTCTAGATTTAGAGCGATAATGAGAGCCAAGACAAGGGTAATTAATGAAGAGACCAATAATAGAGGCTTATGTGTCCTCTAGATCATTAATGTATAGGCTTAAGTGTCCTCTAGAAATTTAATGCATATGGTGACTCATATACTCTAAGATAAGGCATCATGATCCTAGATGGACACTTGGTAGTTGATTGGGCCATCAAAGGCCTAGGATTTGGTCAAGATTTCCCAAGATTGCCTCTCATTATTAAGTTTCACTTAAATGAATTTCATTGGATCATTTGGCATGGCAATTATTGAAGTCTTGGCTTATAAATAGAGAGACACCAAATCATACTCTTCTTTTCCCCAAAACTGAGCAAGCCTCTCTCACTCTCCCTACTCTCTTGGCCTCCATCTCTCTCATTCTCGGCCATTTCTTCTCCAGTCACTCATTCTTACCGCCAAACCATCACCAAATACCCTAGAGTCCCCAAGTTGTAAGTGAATTCCATATACTTTGGTTAGGGCGTGGTGTTGCGCGTTTGGACTCGAGGAGCGACCATGTTTGTGATGCATAGAGTTTGCACATGTCTTGTTGTTTTGCATGTGGCCATGAGTCATGGCACAATCGAGGCACGAAATGGGGTGTCATATGATCTCACACTCATGTTATGGTGTTCCGAGACAAGCTCGGCTTGGTGAGGGTTTTATATTGAGGCATGTAGAACCGGGCCAAGTCCGAATTCGAGCTGACACTCGGCATGGTGGACCGAGTCACATGCCCTCAATTGCGCCCCTCATGTTAGACAAATTGTCCTAGAGAGCATGAATTACACAAGCACCGCTTGTTTGCATAGGTTAATAACATCAAGATAAGAACCGGAAATGTGTGTTCCTTGTTGCATGATCACACGAGAGACTATGGCTGTCACTCATGGATTTCGAGACGTTGCTGCCACCAATAGATTTCGGGGCAATGCCGTCTTTGATGGATTTTGAGGCGATGCCCAAGGGAGTACTCGGATGCTCGGTGGTAAGCTGGAAGGATTGATGGATTTCGATCATGAAATGATGAATTCCATGTGTTGATCTTTGCATGCAACTTTGAAAACCATACTTGATGTTTTCTTGCTTGTTGAACATGCTATGTTTAATACAAAGGCAAGGTAAGATGCATTTGCTATTGATCTACCATTAACAAGGCAATGGTAACATGTATTTCTCTTGTCCTATGCGAGGCTATTTCCTAGTCGGAGCGTAGTGAATTTAACTTACTAAGTGTCGACTCACTGGTATTTATTTTCAGCTTTTTAGGTATGGCCACGCCATCTCCTGTCTATTTTGGTCGTCCCGTAGAAATGCATGTGTGGGTTGTAGATATTGTCGACGTAGAGGCTGGTGTCACATATCGAAATATAGCACGACCGTTTGGATTCAAGTAAATGCGAATGAGATGGTCCCCCACCGTTACTTAGCATGGTTCGTTTTGATGGATGGAGATGTGATTGAACCCATTGACGGGTATAGTAGACCACCCAGGGCTAGAGTGGATGAACCATAATGTGATGACCAAACTTGGGAAGGAAACTAACCTTTTGTTCTTTTTGTGAAGGAACGTTAGTGAAGTTAAGCTTAACCCAGCCATATGGAGTATGTGAGCGGATAGCACCGGACATGATCTGGGTGTAATCTAGTGAACAAAATAGGCCAGAAGTGAAAACGGCTTGTAAAATAAATAATCCATTATCATGTAAATACAGTGTGTTTGTTTAACATGTAGCTTGGCTTACTTGGTGTTCTCGTTATTGTTTGGTATATGATTCCGCTTTTGCTTAATCAAGAAAACAATAACGGGACATTGAGACAAATCTCCGGAACCCACGTGAATCACAGCCAAGCCGGGATCAAGTGCCACGGCCTTGTCTCGGGGCGTGACAATTCTAAGGAGTCACCACCATGTGTATGAGTGTTACCAGGGATAAGAACGCGAGACTACAACAACGTCATGCCTTGGGAGAGAGGAGCTTCCTCCGGTCGTTAGCGAAACAGTGAAGGTGTAAAGATTGGAGGAGGTACGAGGATGATCCGAGAGAGATATTTGGAGGATTTTGAAAGATTTTTAAAAATTCAATTCAGGTTACACCAAACATATGATAAATTTTTTTACAATCTAGTGGATATTGAGAGAATTTATAATCCTGCTTTATCCTGTCCTATCCTAATCCAAATCTGGTCGACCAAATGTAGCTAGAGAGTTTCAGATTTCTTTCCCATAAAAAGGATATTCAAAATTTTCAAAAATACATTCATTCATAATTTCAACGGATTATTCGCTCATAAATTTTTTCGTTGGGTGATATTGTGATTAATGTATTAAGAGAGAAAGGATTAACATATAAGTTGGTGATAGCGTGACCTTTTCTAACATGCGTGAAAATTTTTCTTTTTAATCATGGACTTTTCTGAGAAATTTATTTTCACATCCAAACCGCAACGTGTTAATATCATTTACGTTCACATGATTTTAATGTTAAATGCCAAGATACAATGGTAAATATATCGACTTTTCTCATAATAGGCTGTAATCAGTGCTTTTAAGGATTAAAACACTTCTTATTAAAGATGCTCGACAAGTTGGCTTAAAACACTGGATAACATAAAAAGAACAAGACCCTTATATTCTCTTTAATGGAAAAAAAATATATAAATATGGATTTATAATTATTTTGCAAGTTTCTCGGAATCTATCTATCCTCTTTCAAAAGAGAATAAGTGTAAATTTCTTATCTACTTTTAAGAATGATCGCCCGAAGACGATTAATTTTCTGAGGGCAACAAGCGCGCCATCGATTAGTAATTTAATTAAGGCCTTCTTTAAGTAATGTTATTACAAGGAATTACTTATAGCTTTGCATAGCTCTAAAGACACGTTAAAGTAGAGAACCAAAAATAAGAAAAGGCAAAAGAAAGTACAGCTATGGAAAGTATGAATTTTAATTCTTGCAAAGAAACTAATCAAGATATTGACTTTCAACATTCTGTGCACGGTGGCTTCAATTAGAGGAAGCAAGTGATTTGATTATTAGCGCATCACATCAATTGATAACGTCACACCGACGGACCCCAGGACCACGAGACTCGCTGCCTCGCTTTGCCGAGTCGTAACGTCACCAAATCGCGTCAAAGCTCACATTCTAAGGCATGCTTGAAAGGGACTCCGTCTCGGATGCCAACGCTGATTGCCGCCTAAGCTCCTAACACCACTGCCTTGTTTTAGTCGTCGTCCTCGCATTGTCATCAAAGGAAGGCAGTGCGGCAGAGGGTCAGAGCCGCATTCAAGAGGAAGAAGATGAACGAGGGAGCTAATCGCCAGACGCCAGGCACCATTCGCGCTTGTCGTCATCAGCAACACCATCGCTGCTGTCGTCGAATCATGGTATTCCAAAATATGCTGAATCAAATAGTGCCATTCAAAAGGTACATAATTCATTAGTGTGACTACGCTCTCCCGAACTCTGCTTAGACCGCGAATTAAGAAGTTTGTTACTTTTCTCTTTTGAATCTGTTTTTCTTGCAATTAAGTTTTTCCTGATTGGGTACATGGATGACCAACAACCACAACATGATATTGTATTCATCTTATTCAAGTTGCTCATCATCGTGCATTTCAATTCACGGTACATTGAATTCATCCATGCTCAGTGATCGGTCAGAAAATTCCATGGAAGTCAATAGCTATCATTAAACCCATCCTTGTTCAAGCACTTTGAATTTGACTGGTATTCTGAATTTAACATGTCGAGCTCCATATCAAAATTTGCTTGCATACGACTTTAAATTGATCATAAAAACATTGACACGAATATGTAGGGGAATTGAACGGATTAGACACCCATTGTATATACTTCAAGTAATGATTATCACATATTGAGTGTATTGATTATCTATAATGTACAACATTGATTGGATTTACGGCTATTATGACTACAATTGCAATAACAACCAGTCGTTATAGTTATACATAGTCACTCGAGGGTTACCTACACCCTCTCGGGAATCATAATGCATCGCAAACAAACACTTCAAAAATCCACAAAAAATGGCGAGATTCATGGCTGTGAGAAGAGCTCCTCGAAGGACAATGGACTTTCTCCGGTGGCTTGCGTAGTAACTACTACTACTTATCCATTACAACTTAGATGCAATACTCCCTCCACAGACGATGGGACCATTGCTTATAACCATCGCGACAGTCGCCATTGCATAGCTAGCAACCAATGCAGTCGCCCTGCCACCGGATTCCCACGACTGTCAACCAACCATCTGTGAGCACAGGCCCCAACCACTACCAGTTGCCACAGCCAATGTGAGTGCAAGCCGAGTCCCAAAATAATGCTGACCGAGCTCTTGGTTTGGCAAGCCTTGTGATTGCACAGCAAGTCTCAGCCAAGCAATGGGCCATTAATCTCATGATGGCAATTCCAAACCAAACCAACCAAGCATTCTTAATCAAACAGATAAAATCTATTCATTCTCTCACCCCCAAAGGCATGTGAAAATAAATCAATAAGATTACAGAAGGTATCTAACTAACGATAGTGGATTGGAATTGGGATTCGATTAGGTCATAGCCAACTGCTACCGAGACTCCGACCCAAAAAAAAAAACAGAAACTCCTACCAAGACCTCCTTCCTCAAAATAACCAGCAAAAATATAAACTGCTATACAATTTACCTTGGAAGCCTATACCGGCATCATCTTGCAACGATAGCCTGACACAATACAAGACAGCATAAACTTATCCCTCTCACTTTGCCCCTAAAGCTAAAACTAGGCTACTGCTTAAAATTGCAAAGTCATCTCCACATCTGGTAAATTAAACTTATCCTATAAGTGACTCCACATCTGGTAAATTAAACTTATCCTATAAGTGACTCTCTCTCTCTCTCTCTCTCTCTCTCTCTCTCTCTCTCTCTCTCTCTATTGACAAATGCCAAAAAACACGTACAGCAATAACATGCTCGAAACGACTACCTAGTCTTGTGGGCTTTGGCCAACTTCTCCCTTCTTTTCTTCACAGCCTTGGGGACTTTTTTTTTCCTCACTTCCCTTTTTTCCTCTTTGACCTTCTTTTTGTTCTCCTTCCTAGCAGCCTTCTTGTCAACAGGAGTCTGCACCTCAGTTTCGGAAGCCGATTCATTTCCTTCCGAATCTTCATCTGTATCAGACGTGGACTCGCTACCGCATGCTTTTGTATTATCACCAGGATCGGTCGGCTTTTCTATAGCATTGGCTTCCTCCTTCGCGAGAGACTGATGTAAACCCGCAATAGTCTTGTAGTACATGTCTCCGGTGTCCTTCCCACTTGTTATCCGAATCACATCCTCTTCCACATTTGTCACCGAATCTAGTGTCTTTGGTATATATGACTGAAAGAAAACAAACTGTTATTAACTGATGCTCTAGTATAAATAACAGCAAACCTGCAGCATCACCTCATCTAATGAACAATGCAAATTTAGATTGCTACTCCCTGCAGACCGCATATAACATCTCCCTGTGACCACAACTGTGTGAAGCATTTTCTCAGTATCATAAATATATGCATCGGGTTTCCATGAGAAGTAAAATTTGGGTGCACCAAGAAGCAAGTGCACCAGCGACCTACAAACATCAAGTGGTCACATGTGGCTTCCACTAAATCTAGTAATTCCTAGCTGCCATGCAAATTTGGTCCCAGGGCTATATATTATTTTGTTTGACAGAAAAACATCACAGTATACAGTTCACTACATAGCCTGTTGAACATTCATACCCCCAGTACAGTTAGATCCTGCATCAAAAGCTCTGCAAGATGTTATACTGATATTCATTCATTGCCTAAAATTCATGGAGTGACATTGACAGAAGCAAGGAGCTTGTTTACCCTGACTATCTTTTCAATCCAAAACGAAGGTTAAGGCATATGGAATAACTTAGGAGACAAATTTTTTCCTCGAAGTTATTTCTTTATTCCAGCGAGACTTCTCCAAGGAATATTCTCCATGTTAATGCTGGCCCACATTCAGATAAGTATGATAGTTCCACATCTATGGGAGTTTTGCGTGAATATAGCACCAGACACCTACTGTTATACATATAGACCTTAAAGAGACGAGTCATAGTTCACTCTCATAACCAGTTCAGATGGAGTATCAACTCTACTCACAACTCTATCAGTTAAACTAACATGTGCTAGTAGCACTGCACATGCACATCGGTGACAAAACACCCTTTTTCTACTTTGCAACAGGTATGTAAATACAGGAATTTCCTTCTTTTTTCATCCCTTAAAAGACCATATCTACAAGTAAAATCACAGATAAATAGCCCGGCACATGAACTTTACATGCTTTCTGACCAGCACACCAGCATCAAAATTGACGAGCCCACATGTGTATATTGACTACTATCTCATTATGTAATTGACAATTAAGGAGTTAAGCATAATGCAATAGTTGAGAAAATGCCGATGTCCAATAACCTGTATAAAAACGGAGTCCGCAATATCATCTTCTGGTGATAACACATTTCCTCTCACCAAAATTCTTTGCTGAATCTGCAATGGAATCAAAGTGTTAAATAAAAGACCAGACTAGAGTTTTAAAGATAATGCTGGCATAAGATTGTGAAATTAAGATCATAAAGGAAAAACCTCTTCCAAATAACTATCCACTGAATCATCAGTTATGGATGCATCAACAATAAAATCAAAGAGTTCCCGGATTGTCATTACGCCAACGCCATGTTTCTTGAAGAAGTCCTGTATATTACTGACTCATTAACCCATGTCTCCGAACGGAAGAAATAAAAAATACCCTTACAAACAAGAAAACTATTTGTTCAGTAGGAAAAATCTTACAGAAACATGAAGGCAGTCTTCTCAGAGGAAATCAAGAGCATGAGGATGATCAAGATCAACAGCTTGAGAGACATCAATGATGTAAAGGTGCTCCTGCCAAATAGATGGGAAATTCAGTAAGTTTTGCAGCACCCACCGCATTCTTAAGTTACATGACTGCATCAAAACAGTAAGCAAGGAATAGAAAGGTATGCTGACCTCGAAATAAAGTATGTTATATTCACTCAGATCTCCATGCACAAGTTTCCAATTCTGATATAATGTTCTCATAGCAATAATCAGCTGACAAAAGAAAACTTATGTCAGTTATAGTTAACAGGCCTCCAGCAAAAATGCAACATAAATTCCTTTAAATGAAGCCTCAAAGTAGAAGTAAGGACCTAGGTTTTTGCAAGTGATAAGGTCATTAAACATATATCCCAATCAGCAAAAGACGCCAACTACCCTCTTCCACATACACCCACCCCCCTTTTTCTCTTCTCAAAAGAACAAAAAAGAGAGAGAAAGTATAAGAAAAGGAAACCGCACAATCTCTCACAGAACATCAAATAGCGTCTCTCACTTGCTCACAGTGCATCTACTTCACATTAATCATCACATTTTACAGTGAGATGACCCATAGTTACCAAATCATTATTTAGCGCAACATTAATTCTGACAAACCTCCCGATAACATTCACGCAACTTGTCCAGCGACAAAGCAGCATCTTTAAGGCGAGGTGCAGCCCAACCTGCCTTGCCTACAATGAGGAAATAAAACAATAAATAAACCTGAAAGCAAAAATGAAAAGAGGAAAACTGTATTGTAACTTGAAAAGAATGAAAATCCATTGACTAGAACAGAGGTATCCACCATATGTTCATGAGCTTCCCAGATACTATCATTGGTACTCAGTAGAATGCTTATAAGCTCGAATAAAGTGGGTACGAAATCATCAAATTATTAAAGAGGGGAATCTAGTTTTGCTCTTCTTTTTTTTTTTGTTTTTTTGGGAAAGTCCACTCTGCTTTATTGGGAAGAAAAAGGCCATATATGTTTAAGCAGATTCTTATAGAAGGTTATGATGCTCACTTCTATGACTAGGCCCAAAATGCTTCTCAACCTATGACAATCCATATTAGTAGTTTTCGAAATATGCTCCTGAAGACATCAAAGACATCACTATAGTCTTAGCTTATGACTATAAGTTGTAGGAACAACCAGCCATCTGCAAATGCTCAAACTGAATCCATGAGCATTATTAGCAAGAGCAAAACTTTAAAACAAGAAGATGATGAGTCCTGCAGTTCTTGAGTCATCTACACATAAATTCCAATTGCCACTTTTGGAAGTGAAAAAGGATGTGCACAATCATGGATACAGATCCAGAAAGAGTACCTATGAAATCCATGACAAGAACATGAAGTTTCAAAAGACGAGGAGTTGGACATCTAATTCCAGCTGCCTTCAGCCTGCAGGTGTTACCAAAGTCGTAATATGTGAAACATGACTGATGCTCAAATCAACTCTTGTAAGAACCAATTTGTAAAACAAGGAGATTATGCAAGGCAAAAGAATTACAAGTACTACATTATTCAAATGATGGCACCATATTGTTCATCAATTTTTGCTAAAAAAATAACAGAAGCTGAAATTGTTCAACTGTAAAAGAACAGCACTCACCTCATCAGATTCCTCATTTCCTTTTCAGCCCATGTTTTTACCATTTTCCTTGGATTATGCTTGCCATACGCATGTCTGAACCGAAAATCTCCTTGAACATACCGATCTCGGTCCCTTCATGAATTCACAATAGAGCAGTTTATTATAAAATTAGCAGCAGCAGACCAAACACACATGCGAATTAACTTTGTCAGATATAATCTAAACAATGAATGCCCATAAAAGTTAGAAAGCCATCTTCGCTATGGCAGAAGGCCAAGTTCATACTGATTAGCTTAAAAGTATGCCAATTATTGATTAGCTGAGAGGGAGAATTAGATCCCGATTCCCATCAGTTCTCACAATATTGGCACAATCTCTCCGCCATACCAGTCAGCCTGCTGACTCCACTATCCTCATTTTTGCTTGTCTTTTCCCATTTCCTTTCACTTACATTAATTTCTGACGACTCATTATGGAAGAGGCTATACGACCAAAGGAGTTGATTAAATGTTTATCATGGCAATACAAATGATTTGTAACAAAAGGAGTAATTGCATGGTGCTAATCAGTCAAGTCGATAGTGAGTTGCATGGCATGAGTTAATTCAAGTGAACAAATGCGGATAAGTGGTCAGTTGACAATTCCAGGAGGTAAGGTGCAGAACTCAAAGGAAGTCAATTAGCACAGCTCTCCTCCAATGGTTTAAGCTTGTGGGTGTAAGTGACAGTACAGTCTGGCATTCAAATATAGGTAGCTATATGGCTGGAATGCTCCACGACTTTGAAGTCAGACCACCATAGCCAGTAAGAACCACCCCCACCTGCTCCAGTTTATTATCTTCAATATTGGTAGCTTTTCATGATATCAACTTCGGAGGAGGCATCTAATATTAAGACCTTTTAGTAGCAGAAGAACAACTCAACTTCGATAACCCGATAACCTAGGCTTTGATCCAGAAGAATTAAAGGTTCTTACTGCTGTGGAAAAAAGAATCAAGAGAGCCCAATCCATTGGAGGAGAGCAAGATGAAAGAAAGAACAGAAACTGGACCAGCGCATATAGTTGAGAAATTTTCTTGGCATCAGAGCAGGCCTGAGATCTCAGATTTGTAGCTCCTTTACATTGATGAGGCTGTGTCCATGGACTCATGCCACAATGGAAGAAAATCATAAAATAAAAAATAGAAGGACAAGGAAAGTAAAACCTACCATAAACTAAATGCACGAAACACACCTACGAAATCAACACTGTAGTATTGCAGACAAAGCTTACGAGTAGCTCCTAAGAAAAGAACAAAAAAAAAGTAACCACCAGACAAAATAAGCCACATTCTCCACAATCTAACAGGGACAGCGATCACAACAGACAGAATCTGTATATCAATTGTCAATTCTAGAAAGAATAAAATCACAAACTTGTAGTAAATGCAGTATTGCACTTTCGAACACCCATGCAGGGGCCTTGCAAGCAACTTAAAACTATCACACTTACTTGAACACCAGAACTGAGGTCTTGTAGACTTTGATTGCCAATTCTTGCCCATCAGATTTTGTTGCATGATAGACATTTGCCTAAAAAGGTCAGAGTGACAGAAGGGTCAAGAGACCATGCAGTAGTAGCAAAAAATATGACCAATCACAGGTAAAATCGTGAAATTATAACAATGATTTGGAGAAGTTCCACCTACAATCAAATGGTAGAAAAAAAAGAAGAAGCGAGTACTGCTGACCGTAGATGATAACATACTTCTTTGCCAGTGGAAATGCAACCATTTATATCATTAAACACTTGACGGTTCAGCATCTTGAAGAGAACCATCCGAGTCCTCTGATCAATGGCCTGCACAACCATATAAACAATTCCATGAGAATTCTTCAGAGATGCTACCACAGCTTCACTAACTTTTAGGACTGGGGCTTGGGCACTATAACCGCAATAACTTTTGGAAGTGGTCTTACTTCTGAACAATTATTGTAAGAGGGACCATGAACCAATGCAAACACCCATCAAACAGCTTACTCAGCTATGGTTAAGTCAAACTGAAATAATGATTTAGCAAAGAGACAAATAAAGCTTGCAATAGAGTTCGCTGTAACTTCAAAACTTCTGATGATTAAATAAAAGCAATTATATTTTGCTTTCCTATATCCACGAAGAACAATAAATTCTGAAAATTAATTCCACTCGTGCTTCATGCCAAGTACAAATGATTTGACCCTGGCATAGAGGTGCAAAGCAAGAGGAAGGAGGCCAAATAAGAAATTGACAAAAATCCTAATAGATCCTTGAAATGGACACATATTAACAGGGGACATACTGTCTAGAGATAATCCAAGCAGCAGATTACACTTAGTATAAAGAGACCTTATTGTGGCCGTTGTTACAACTACAGCATGGAGAATTTTAATGGAAATATTTTACCAAATACTTACTATACAACATATCAATCTTTGAATAAATGTACTTTACCTGCTCGACAGTTGCACGGTCAGCTTTCTCATGACTTTTAATTTTGCCAATAGCCATATCCCGTACACTTTCTCGAATTGAAGCTGTCACTGTGCTAGACATGCCAACATTCACCCTTCCCTCCCACTCCTGCAGTATTCATTCATACAATTCATTCTTTCAACAAGTTAAATACTCAGCAACACACTACAAAGCTAGAGAACATATAAGTGTCCACCAAAACATGTTTAGATGCAGAAGGAAGTGGTAGATATAGTACTAGTATCCAACACATGCTTATACAAGTCAAAGTTCCGACCCAAACTATCAAAAATCTAAAACAGCTTATCTTTGTGTGCCAACCAAATTGATAACAGCATGAACTCAACATTCTTTTATTTTGGTGAAAAGTGGAAAAAGTTTGAAAATTGAAAATTCTTGCTAAGTTCTATCACAATTATGGAGGTCAGCGAAACTCAAAAGTGTAGACAGCTGAAACAGGGAGACAGTGAAAAGGAGATTCATTAGTGTCGTTTATCTAACTGCTACCACAGGTAGACCTGGTCTGGTGCACGCAAGGTATATCTTTCGAGCATTGCCACGGGACAAGCATCAGCACTCAAGATATCATTTGTAGAAAATGCTAGTGCAGCCTATAGATAATCTCTGGTTGCACAAAGGCAGGATTTAAGAACTTCAATAAGAAGTCTTGGCTTCTCAGGTAATTGATAAAAAGATGTGCAATCTAGGAAAGCAACCATTCTGACCAGCATATTGCTCTAGCCACACTGTATCAGTACAAAGTAATCACCAGATCATCCAGCCCTTTCAAAAGAACAGCCACTGAAAAGAGAAACCAATCATCGTATATTTCGAAAAGCTCCTCGATAATTTTAATCTATAAGCATTTAGGATTCTAACCCTGTGCTTCAAAATCTAATCTTGTTGTAACAATGTGGCCGCATTTCTCTCCACCAATTTATTCAAGCATAAAGTGATGTTCTAACCTCCCTTCTTATCACATCCGATTCAAAGCGGAAAAGAAAGAGAGTAGCTTTAGGCTTTTCAAGCAAGCCAGGCATGTCCTAATCATCCAAGAAAATCCCTAATCGCCAACAGCAGAAAGGATACATCGAATTTCATTCTCGGGCAAGCCTATAGATCGGTCCAAGGGACTTAGCCACATATAAGAACAAGCATGCCTCCGAATTACAAACTACACACGGGCATTGCGAATTCATCAAACGAAATGGACAAAAAAGGATGAGCAAGCAACAATGGAGAAGGATTCCAGGACCTCCAGAGGCGAAGCGCGGACACGAGTGGAGAGCTTCTGGCTCCGGTTGGACAGGGGCTGAAGCGCCGACGACCGGGCGGGCGCGTGGAGCCCCCCGTGAGCGTTCGGACGCCGCGAATTGGGCGCGAAGGCTCCGTCCGCTGCTTTCCCGCCGTCTTTCAAGTCCAGCCATTCCAAAGCGCTGTCGATTTCCGAATCCGACGACCACCCCTCCTCCTCCTCCTCCTCCTCCACCTCCACCGCCTCGTCTTCTTCTCCTTCTTCAACCCCTTCGTTCATCGCCTCCGGTCCTACTTCCACTGATTCTTCTTCCCGCATGGACGCGAAAGGAGGACGATCGACGGCAACGGACCCGAGAGGCGGAGCTTCGCTGCGGTAGCGACGAGCTACGCCGAGCTCAAGGCCACGGAAGCGGCGGCGGAGATCGACGGAGCTGCGGCGGCGGGGCGGCTCGACCGGGCGGAGATGGGTGGACGGGTGGTGTGAACTGAGCGCGTGCGCCGCTTCGTTCTATTATGGGAAATTCTAAATGAAATTTCAACCCTAATGCTGCTGAAAACTTAGATATATGTGGTGTGTTGTGATTTAAAAAGGATTTGAAAATGAAATTATGGAAAATGAAGTAATCTGCATTTTAGTCATATTTTAATTATGCTTTTGGGATCTCCAGCGAGATTAAACAAAAGAAAAATCATATCTTAAGTGTAGAAAGAAACGCTTGAATACCCGATAAAGACGCTATAAAAAGGTTAGAGAAGAGGTTTAGATTTTTCTAAAATACTTGTTGTGCATCGGAGGTATAATCGAAAAAATAAATAGAAAAAAGAGGCTTTGAAAACCAGTTTAAAACAATGCCATTTGAACGGTACATAATTCATTCGTGCGACTATGCTCTTCCAAACTCTGTTTAGTCCATGAATTAAGTAGTTAGTTTCTTTTCTCTTCTTAATCTATTTTCTCTTTTAATTAAGTTTTTCCTGATTTCCTACGAACACGACCAGCAACCATGACATGATAGTTTTGACTCAACTGAAAGATTCTACATTGTATCCACCTTGTTCAAGCTACTCATCATCGCGCATTTCATTCTCGGCATATCGGCGCATTGAAACCCACGATTATGTGGTTTTACATCATTTGTGAAGTCATCTATCGTATAGGAACAACATTGATCACTAGATTATCTCACGCTTTCAAAAGAACAGCCACTTAAAAGAGAAACCAATCTTCATATATTTTAAGAACCTCTTCTTACTCATTTTTATCTATAAGCTCATTTAGGATACTTTTGGAATATATCCGTGGCTAAATTTTATAAACTTGAGCGACAATTATTTTTTATGGTGAGCTTTCATGGAAATGGGAGCATTGTCATAATTTGACGAGCTTAGGAATATTAAACAACAACATTTCTTGTGAGATACCCTCAATTTGGAAGGATGACCCGCTTACAATAATTGGACTTGTCTTCGAATAATTTGGGTGGAGTAATTCTACAGGAATTGGCAAGCTTGCAATTTTTGCTATATCTCATCTTGAACAATGATCGGATCACAGGTAAAATAAGTGGGACTTTTGTCCAAACTGAAACATCTCAACCTGGCATTAAACAATTTGAGCAGATCAATCCCAGTGGAACTTGTTTTATGCACGAACTTGTTGAGATTGACCTTGAGCAAAAATAAACTTGAGGGAAGAATTCCTCCTAGAAACCATGAATGTCTCTCACAAGAGCTTGTTTGGTCCCCCGCACACTTTTGGTGATATGTTAGCATTAACTATTGTTGATGTTTACCTTACCAAAAAAAAACTATTGTTGATGTCTCCTACAATAACCTCGAAGGTCATCTCCCAAATGTCAAAGTTCTTTTATGAGGCTCCATTTGAGTCAATTCAACATAACAAGAGACTCTGTGGGAATGTTGTTGGTTTTACAGAAATGTTATTCCGGCAAAGCTTTCTATGAGCAAATCCTGGAGGCACAGGAGGATTTAACTCCAAGTTCTATGAGGGAGAAAGAGCATACGGCATTGTTTATAAAGCCGAACTACTGATAGGTCAAATTGTTGCTGTCAAGAAAATTTCTTCATCCCCTGAAGAGGAGTCCCTGATTTCATATATTTTGAGATGGAGATTCAACCCTTATCAAATATCTGCCATCACAACATCGCCAAACTTCATGGGTTTTGCTCTCATGCACAATGTTCTTTTTTAAGTGTATGAGCACATCGATAGAGGAAGCTTGAGAACAATATTAAATGATGATGAGAAAGCATTAGTGGTTACCTGGTACAAAAGGGTAAACATAGTTCAAGGAGTGGCAGATGCATTGTCCTATATGCATCACAGTTCTTTTCCTCTGTGGGTTCATCGAGACTTGACCAATAACAATGTTTTGTTGGATGCTGATTATGAGGCTTGGGTTTCCGGTTTTGGCATTGCGAGACTATTGAGGTTAGATTCATCAAACTGGGCTGCAGTAGCCGGCACTATTGGTTACATCGCTCCAGGTATTTATGTCCTTTATGAATTTTATTTTTCCTTTTCGATGACATTTAGGATCAAGAAAGGCATTATTTTATCTGGCTAGTTCAAGGATACTAAGTTTGTGTAATCAAATGATATCTACTTGTAATTTTTTACCCATACGCATCACATGAAGAGGAAGCAATGTCGTTAACTTAAGCGTGCTTGAGAAAATTATGTACAAGTTTTAAATTGTTCACTTGCAGAGCTAGCTTATTCTACAATTTCTATTGAAAAATGCGATGTGTATAGCTTTGGAGTTGTTGCATCAAAGACAATCATGAGAAAGCATCAAGGAGATCTCGTCTCTTGGGAATGTTCATCACACCGGCACCGTTGAAGAATGTGCTAGATCGGCAATTGTTTCACAGGAGCTCGGCGTTCAAGTTTTGAAGTTCGCTTTTCATATGCACTATTTGTTTGTTTTGTGATGCTCAAGGCCCACTCGTAACGATATTGTCATCTTTAGGTTGGAGCCCATACGGTTTTGTTCTTTTGAGCTTTACTCAGAAAAGGCCTCATTATAAGTTAAGACAAGTGCCACCACATATATGGCACTTCACCTCAGCAATGTGGGATTCGGTTTATTCCTATCCTCATCGCCATCCTCGAAACCTGTCAAAAGCCGTTCCTTATCTAAACCCTCCGGCCCCAACTACCACTCCCCCCCCCCCTCGCAGGGCCGGATTGTTGCATGTTTGGTCCATAAGTTGCTAGCAAAAAAAATAATACCATTGCTAGGAAAAAGTTGCTCCAGTTTTTCAGGGCTAATCAGGATTACAATAGCCAATCTTATTCGATAATCTTCATCATCTTCTTAGTTGCGCCTCGGCAATTGTACTTCGGAGTCGTGGCACCAGAGCAGGGTTTGTCGTAGATTACAATTATGTGCTTGTAAGCTTATTTTCTGCTCAAGCTTAGTCACATCACAAGCATGATGTGCACAAGAGCAGGGTTTGTCGAAGATTACTATCGAGCTGGATTCTAAGACCATCGCGGGTAGGATTGCGAAAGCAAGTCAAAGCAAATTTTGGTGAATGCAATACTCTACTGCTGCTAGATATACATCTCAGTTTATTCCTGGCGATTGGGAGATGAAGATGTCTCTTTCGTCGAGGCAACAAACCCGCAGAGTAGCTTCCGAATCTAGGAATCTCAGGCCAGAGAGATAGACCAGAGATCTTAAGGGATTCCTCTAAAACTATCCTACGCAGGTTGGAGCTTGGGGGTAACCATAGTTAGGACACGCGCTGGCTGCATCCGCGTGCTCCTCCAAGTAGGACATTGCAACAGCTGAATGAAGAGCCGCTCCAATCGGGAAAGCCTCCTCGTCGACGAAGAAGTAAGGCGAGTGCAGCACGTGATGCGATTTCAGAGTCTCGTTCTGTATTCCCACCACGAAAATCAGAGAAGAGGTCTTGTCAGCGAAGAAGCTGAAGTCCTCAGCTCCCATTGTCACTGGCAGAAGCTGCACTTTGCCTTCACCGAGCAGGATCTCTCCGACCCTTTTCGTGTGTTCATATAGGACCTCGTCATTAACCATTACAGGGTGAAGAGGCACTTTGTCCTCTCCGAAGTCCACCACAGCTTTACATCTGTGAACAGCCGCCTGCATTTCTATGACCTGTAACCACAACACAAAGAATTTGTAAGAATTAAAACACAACCACCTTGAAGATAAAAGACTGGCTGACGAATTCATCAATTACCTCTTTTATTCTCTTCTGAAGGAAAAAGAGACCGTTGGAACTCAAACTTCTAAAGGTTCCTCCAAATTTAACAGACTCAGGAATCACGTTAGCGGCATGGCCTCCTTCGATATACCCGACCGTCACCACCTGTCCATTGAAAGTACGAAAATTTGAGATGATGCTAAAGCTAGACCATAACATGCATGCATCTCTGGAAAAGTCATTAGTCAGATAAATATCTTGCAAGGAAGTTCATACGAAACAAGCTGTCACATTTGGGCACTAAAAAATAAGAAATTTCATGGAGAGGAGGTTAGCATTCTACAATGATAGCTTCAAACAAGAGATACTTTCTGTGGTAGTCTGTGATGCTCATACAACTTTATTGTGGTAACTGGAAAATAGGAGAGGGCACGACAGATTTAGGCCTTCTGTTTCCCTACCCTAAGAGTACAATGCATGGTTAACAAACAAAAAAGTATCTCTGAATGACAAGTTTGGTCGTGATATGAAATTGCTGCAGATGCAATACTCCCGTATGATTGCAATCACTTGCACATGCATAACCATATTCCCATCCAACATCCAGAAGCTTCAGATAATGAATAAAACGTACTAGAAGGAAACTACCTGTGCCTCAAGAGGATCGGTCTCTCGAGATACGATTTGCTGAAGACCGAGGATCGCAGATGAAGCTGCAACAATGGGGTCTATATTGTGATGAGGAAGTGCTGCATGCCCGCCTTTCCCCTGAATAGTGGCCGAAAACACCCCAGCACCTGCAAGTATCGGGCCAGGCCGGGAAGCAATGAACCCCGTCGGTACATTAGGCAAAACATGGATGCTAAGGATTCCGTCAAGGTCGTTGAGAACTCCATCTTGCAACATGTAATAAGCACCAGAGTAACCTTCTTCTCCAGGCTGGAATACAAGCTTTACGGTTCCCTTAATAATTCACGACACAACAAAAATGCATAAATTGTCTTGAAGGTGAAAATTGCCAACTGCTTTAGCATTTAAGTTTAAGAAAGTGAAGGGTGAGATGAGAAGTACCTTGATCTGATTTTCCCTCTCTTTGAGCAATTTGGCTGCTCCGAGAAGCATAGCTACATGGGTATCGTGGCCGCAGGCATGCATTTTTCCGTCAATCTTGCTTTTGTGCTCCCAGTCCACGAGTTCCTTCAGGTGATCATCAACGCATATTATAAAGACAGCGAGGAGTCAATACAGGAACAACCCTGCATTTATTCATCGTTCACATAACATTTCAAAACACCGTCCTTCCAATTACTAAATGTCAGTAAAGACCGCATCTACTCTAGGCTTACCTGCGATTCTTACAGGTAAATCAATCAGATTAGCAACATGTATATACCCGAAACCAACGGCCCTGTTTCTACTATCAGACATCACCGATTAATCACTTTTACTCGAGCACTCGCCCCAGTTGACATTCTTGCACTCGCTCTGACAAAAGAACAAACACTTCGCCTCGTTTCCCTCTGTACAGCAAAGAACATGACCCAAAACCCATAACACTGACAGACAAACGCGGGCTTCGGAACAATGCGACATGAAATCCCAAATTCCCAGTGTTCCATAAATTTACTCGGCTGTGTCATGAAAAATCGCTCACCTGCAACGGCAGAGCATCCATGTCGGCTCTGAGGGCGAACACCGGCTTCTCTCCGGACCCCATGAAGGCGACGACGCCGGTCTTGGCGACGGGCCACTTGTACTTGATCCCGAGCGAGTCGAGCTCGTCCCTCACGAGTTGACTCGTCCGGTGCTCTTCGAACCCGAGCTCCGGGTACTCGTGGATCCTCCTCCTGACGTCCCGCATCCACCGGAAGAACTCCGGGTCCCTGGCCGATTCCAGCAAGTCTCGGGTCAAGGACTTGAGCTCGGCCTCGGATTTGAGCTCCACAGCGCGCGACCCACTGGCGAGAAACAGGGAGAGCGACAACAGCAGCAAGTGAGCGAACCCCATTTGCAAGAACGGCTCCGAAACTCGGCACGACTACAAGCTTGGAAGAGCGAGAACCGGATGGGCGATGAAATAGAGGGGAGAGGGGGGGAGGTTGAGATGCGTGCACGAGCCTCGACGCTCTGTCCCTTCTGGGAGGAGACAAGCACGGGAGAGATGGAGAGGGACGCCGTTCTATAAACTGAGGAACTGCGCTTTGAGAGCGGACAGGATAGAGACCTGCGCATTTCAAACTCTCCATGTCTTCGGAAATTATTGCCGTTGCTCTGTAATTTGCTATAAAATAAGTCTTGCACGTTTCACACGGCTCTCAGTATCATAAGCCGAGGTGCGGTTGCACGTGTCGACGTGTCGTGCGTTCAGCGCAGCTAGGGTGGACCCCGCTCTACATGTGACGACGAGACTGCATGGATATCCGCAAAGGAGAATAATACGAAGGTTAATACCACAAAAAACCTCGAATTAATACATTATTTATAAATTTATCTCAATTTATTTTTTTGATCATAAAAAATTTCAAATTGATATATCGGTAATAATTTTATCTCGAATTATTTTTTTACTACCAAAAACTCCACACTGATACACATTTGATAATTTTATCCCGAACTAATTTTTTGATCATAAAAAATACTAAACTGATACACTTGTGATAAATTTACCATCCGTTAGTTTCCGTTAAATTTTACTATCAAATTGATAAGTTTGATAACACGTGGTAGTTGACAGGTATACCAGTTTGGGGTTTTACCCCTCTACTTTTTATCAATTTGTGATTTTTCGAGATATTAATTCAATTTAATAGATACTAACAGGGGATAAATTTATCACAAATGTACCAGTTTGAGATTTTTAATGGTCAAAAAATTAATTTTGGATAAAATTATCACAGGTGTACCAATTTGGGATTTTTTATGGTAAAAAAATTAGTTCGGGGTAAAATTATCACAAGTGTACCAGTGTGGGGTTTTGGTGGTAAAAAAAATAGTTCAAGGTAAAATTATCACAAGTGTATTACTTTAAAGTTTTTGATGATCAAAAAATTAGTTCGGGGTAAAATTATCACAAATGTACCAGTTTGAGATTTTTCGTGGTATTAACCCTAATATTAATAGATCGAGAGTTATCTTAAACAAAATTGGAGATGATTATTTTTTGAGATTTTTTTTAAATAAAGATTTAACTCATTTTTTCAAATAATGGCTTGAAGTGGACATTGTGTCAAATAACGACTTAAAGTGCTATAATAGTTTCAAATAAGGGCATAACTCCGTTGGTTTGCCAGTTGACCAAAACTTCCTGTGGAATAAGGACCTTTTTGTCAAAAACGATTTTAACATACATTCTAGTTAAATTATATTAAAAAATAACAAAATAATTTAAAAAGAAAAAAGAAAATATTCGAATGAGAGGGCTGGCCTGTGGCCGTTACCCTATCACCGGTGGGGCAATGACAATGGCCGACAGGGTCGTCGACGCCTTATCAAGGCTAGTGACCCTCTCCCAGATCTAGGTGATGGTCCCTAGCCTTCATTTGACATCGGTGGCTTGGGCTAGCGAGGGTGAGGGTTGCCCTCGTAGGATGTGATGAGGGTCGCCTCGCCCGCCCAACCCAAGCTAGGGCAACCCTCGTCCTTGCTTAGGCTGGCAAGGCTAGGCAACCTCGCTCTTGCTTGCCTAGGCAAGGGCAATCCTTGCTGGTGTCTTGCTTGAGTTTGGTGACCTTCGTGGGCTATCGATGAGACCCAAGAATGGCTAGCGAAGGGAAGAGGAAAAATAAAAAGAAAAAGAAAAGAAAAGGAAAGGAAAAAAATGAAAAAAAATATTCAAAAAGTAAATGACAAAAATGCCCTTAGACCAACGAAATTAGGTCATTTTTTAGATTGATATGGCTACTTCAGGCCTTTATTTAAGACAAAATCTGCTTCAATCTTTTATTTGAGAAAATCAGGGTACTTCAGACCCTTATTTGGAATTTCTTTGGTTTTTTTGAGAGATTAAAAAAAAAGAGTCTGGTTATCAAAAAAAAAAAAGAGTGAGAGTTAATTTTTTGAATGAAAGAAAGTGGGTTTGAATGGAAATTTATTAGTCGAGTTTTTCTTGTTATTTTGGGCAAGGGTAGCTTTGGAAAAAAGAAAAAAAATTGAGAAAATGATGATTCCTAATTATAAAACAAGTATTTATATAGTTAATCTCTGGCGGATGATCCCATCATTACTAGGTGGGACGGTCATGCATTCAAGGGGGGACAAAAATTACACTTTTACCCCGTTACGATTATGCATTCAAGGGGTGATGCAAGATGAGAACCTTAAACCTTTGAGAACGGGAAATAAATGAATACTTAATGCAAGCAACACAAGCAATGGACGATGAAAGAAATTAGGACCCAGTGAAAGCAAGTGAATGAGGCAAAACAACCAAGAATTAATGTAAGAATCAATCCAGGACAAGCTAAAACTAGATGCAAGAGAAGCAATCGGTTGAACTGAAGCGTTGTGGTTATGATAGATAGTGCAAGTTAGCGAGCTGGACAACCAATTGATGCTCCGGCGTTCTGTGGTGAGCGTTTGGAGCTTCTCTCTAACAATACCCCCTTTCTCTCCCTCTCCTAACACCCTCACGAACATTTGAATTTAACCGGTGACCGTAACGACTGATCTCAGAAACATGAACGACCGGATGGATGACCTCATGCAAAATACAGCCACTGGACACATGCTAAATCTTCTGGTCTTGCCTTTGGCCATCTCCAGTCGAAACCATCGATATTGGCAAGCAAAGGAAGGTCTGAATCAAACGTTAATCAAGCTGAGATTTTACTGAGCAGGGGGCCAAATAGATGGCCATCACCAGACCTTCTGATGCCTCTCTCCCAGAGCATTGTGCCACCCAGAAGGTTTAGCCTATCCTCAATTACAATATCTTGTTCCCGACGTTTTATTGCCTAACAATTTTTCGCAGAAGAATACTTTCATACCATAAACATCAAGGTTCATCAAAGCAAAAACTACAGAGTCCCCATAATTACATGGCCCCAAGCTTTCTGAAACCAAAAAAAGGGTCCTTCTTTCTTGAAACATGAACTGTACAAGAACTGTCCTTACCAAAAAAAAAAAAAAAAAAAAAGAACTGCCAGAAGATACCGGATCATATCTCAATTGCATGCCCGTCCAAGTGCGATATAGCGACCGCCGCATGGAGAGCGGCTCCGATGGGCAGAACTTCCTCGTCGAGGAAAAAGTATGGGGAGTGCAATCCCTTATCCGATCCCAGGGTTCCATTTTTTGTGCCGATCATGAAAAATGCGGTCTTCATCTTCTCCGAATAGAAGCTGAAATCCTCTGCTCCCATGGTCATGGGCAGAAGGTGCACGTGGGATTCCCCCAGCAGGGCTTCACCAACGCCTTTTGCATGCCTGTACATCGTCTCATCATTCACAGTAGCAGGGTAAGGCCTCATTTTTTCTTCCATGAAGTCGACCGTTGCATTGCACTGATGCACAGCTGCTTGCAACTCTATGACCTGCAGTGTAAGGTGGCTGAAGTTATACCTTATCCTCATATTAAGAAATCAAGCAATAGATGAATGTTGCAGTCTATGTCGAACAACTTCAATATCATACAATACAAAGGGCTTTAGACCCCTTTCCCTTATGTCATCTAAAAAAGAGCAATCTCATACAGACCAGATGAATGACTTGGAAATTGATGGTAAATATAGCAACAAATGTATAGACCGACAGTCACCTCTTTGATCCTGTGTTGCAAACTATACAAGCCATCTGAAGTCATACTCCTAAAAGTTCCTCCAAACCGGACCATCTCCGGTATTACGTTCAAAGCTTGGCCACCCTCAATGAAGCCCACCGAGATCACCTATGCATGAGATCAAAGATACTAATTCTAATTGCGGGAATTCAAGCAACACATCAAAAGGAAATAGAAGTTACAGAAAGTAAGAACAGAGAATGGTTGGGGTCATTTTGTTAATGTGTTTAAAAATGATAAATTTACCCGGGCTTCAAGAGGATCTGTTTCGCGGGAAATGATATGCTGGAGTGCGGTAATTGCAGATGAGGCAGCAAGAATGGGATCGATAGTGACGTGTGGGCTCGCCGCATGCCCTCCTTTTCCTTGTATTGTGGCTAAGAATCTACCAGCCCCCGCTAGCATTGGACCAGGTCTCGAACCGATGCTGCCGGCTTCCAAATGTGGCGAGACATGTAAGCCAAAAATGGCGTGGAACTGATCAAGTGCTCCTTCTCGTAGCATATGGTACGCACCGGCACTGCTTTCTTCTCCAGGTTGGAAGACAAGCTTGATCGTGCCCTGTCAGTAGACAATACCCAAAAGAGACCAGACATGAAAGATCGAATTAGTGATCGAGTAATTAAATTCTTCTATGTTGCTTGGGAATATAATTTTACCTTCAAAGAATCCTTTTTGCTGCTGAGTAATCTGGCTGCTCCTAGAAGCATGGTTGTATGAGCATCATGACCACAAGCATGCATTTTACCATCGTTCTTGCTCTTATGTTCCCACTCGACCAATTCCTTAGCTCAATCAAGGGAAAGAAAAGGGTGTTATTGACATTAAATTGCCGCATTTTGGGATACAGTTACTTAACAAGACGAAGATATAAGGGGTCAGCACTCCATATATCTGCAGGACCACGATGGAATCAAGGAGAAATCAGAGTGCTCTTTGCTGAGATTAGAATGCTTATGATCAAATTTGACTACATCTCGTTTAGCCTTGTTTAATGCAAGGAATATGAGTCTGCAAACCCAACAACCCACTAAGCCAGGAACAAAACTTGGCTTCAGAAATGGGTCTCATCAGTCCCCATCTTCTCTTTCAGTTCTGTTGCTCAAGGGTTGTGATCCATGCGCGACGAAGAACCCTTACTGATCCATCGGATCAGAGCATTCTAAAGCTACAGATGGGTATCTTTTTGGTTGTCGTCAAGCGTTAAAAGAACATGCTTTGACCTTACCAAAAAAAAAAAAAAAAAGAACATGCTTTGCCGTCTTGGATGCGACGACACCCGAGACCCACAGGGCGGAATCGTTCTACTGTAGCAAGCCAATTCCAAACTAAAAAACCTGTTGAGAACGAGAACGGCTTGCCCTCACGAATCACGATGACGTCACTTCTCCCGTGTTTGACTTTGAAACCAGAGAGAGAGAGAGAGAGGAACCTGAATTGGGAGGGCGTCCATGTCGGCCCGGAGAGCGAACCAGGGTTGGGCGCCCGACCCGATCGACGCAACGACCCCGGTCTTGGCCACCGGCCACTTGTACTCGATCCCGAGCGCGTCCAGCTCCGACCGGACCAGCTCACTCGTCCTTTCCTCTTGGAAAGCCAATTCCGGGCACTCGTGGATCCTCCTCCTGATGCTCGTCAACCAACCGAAGAACTCCGGCTGCCTCGCCGCCGCCAGCAGCTCCCGCCCCAGAGAGCTCAGCTCCAAATCCGGACCCGCATCCGGCGAGGATCCTAGAGCCCGCGTGGTCTTGTAGGCCAGCGTTGCCGCCGCCGCCGCCAGTAACCAGACGAAACGGTGATGGGGTTTCATCGCTTTTCGCGAGCAGGTTCTAGGAATCTTTGGAGCTGCTTGGTGCGCGAGAATCTGTAGCGCTTCCGAAAGGAAGTTGAATGATCCTCGGTGACATCGGCGGGAACCAACACCCGTCATCATGCGACTTGGTTTCTTGCTAATGGTTCTTTGCTCTCTCCTCCGAAAACGACCGTCCGAAAATCTCAAGGTCTGCATGACAATACGTCAGTAAATTTGTTGTTGCGTAGCATTTAACTTTTTCAAGCGAAATGATATATCTTCCAATCACTCGGGACTAAAAACTGTTGAGGGCCTTCGGTTTTGAAAAAAATAACTATTTATTATTACGAGAGGTTCGAACCCCCGTATTAGTATAATACTCGTACTTTTACGTATACATTGGTTGAACAGCTGTATAATTTGATCTAACTATGAAATGTAGACTTTCTTTTTCAAAGTTTATAGAAGTTGGTCAGTTACTAGCTAGGATTGTTTAGAATTGAAGGGAAAATTATCTAAAAAGTCAAAATCTATTGATTTTGTGCCAATTCTATTCCAAACATTTCAATTGTGCTAAGTTTTGCCAATTTAATCCATCTAGTCAATTTTTAATCAGAAATTGCCAACGTGGACACCGGCCCTTCTACGTGACTTGACCGGCACTGATGTGAATATTTTTTTTATAAATTTTTTAAAATTTTTTAAAATTTTTTGAATTTTTATTTTATTTTCTTTACCATTTTTTTGAACTGAGAGCCAGCAAGGGTTGGTCCGCGACCCTTGCTGGCCATAGCTAGATTTGGGCTTCGTGGCCTCGCCCATATAGGGTAAGGGCTGCTACTCCCTTATTATGGCTTGTGAGGGCATCAAGCAAGGGCCATCACACCCTCACCCAAAGCTGATGAAGGCTACAACTCCCTTGTCCAGTGTTGTCAAGGTACGACTGACAACCCTTGCTAGCCCTTAGTAAAAAAAAACAAAGAAAATAAAAGGAAAAAAAATGAAAATATTAAAAATTTTAAAAAATATCTACGTTAACGCCAGCTGTGCCATGTAGGACATCCAGCGTCTATGTAAGTGATTTGCGGCCAAAATTTGGCCAGATGGACTCAATTGGGGAAACATGAAAGGTTTAGGATAAAAGTGGCATAATTGAAAGATTTATAACTAAATTGACGATAGGTTTAGGACTTTTTTTGGTAATTTTCCCTAGAAATGGATAAAACCGATTCATAAAATCCTATCACTTTAGAATGGATACTATATCATATTACTAATCAACATTTAGGTGCACAAGGCGGAAATCCATTCAGATAATTACTTTTAATTAGTCTATAATTAAATATTTATGTGAAAAGCTTCAACTATGGTACTTTAGAAAGAGATACTAGCTAAGTTAGTGAGTCCATATGTTGCTCATATAGTTTCGTTGTTTGTTGATAACCCATTATAAAAAAAAATTAAACGAACTTTTATACATGATAAGTAGTTTTATCATATTGAAACCACAAAATTAAATTATCAGCAAGTCAATTTTTAAATCCGAAATATTGCATCTACCTGTAAGGAACCTAGGAGTTAAATTTACTGGATCTATAACTAACATAAAGGGTTAATATAATGAAAAATTTCAAACTAGTATACCTATGAAAAATTTACTCCAAATTAATTTTGACCACCAAAAACCTTAAACCGATACACCTGTGACAAATTTATCACAAATTAATTTTGACCATAAAAAATCCCAACTGGTATACCTGTGATAAATTTACCAAAAACTAATTTTTTAATCACAAAAAACCCCACAAACTAGCACACCTATGATAAATTTAAGCAAGACTAATTTTTACCACTAAAAACTCCAAACCGATACACCCGTGATAAATTTACCCTCCGTTGGTTTCCGTCAAATTTTACCATTAATTTTCTTGGAAAATGACTTCATGGAAAACATTTTGTAGAAATTTCATATTTTCTACAAAACAAATGAAGCATCAATTTTTAAAAATAATTATAAACATTTTCCACTAGAGATGTATTGCATGAAAATATTCTAGCAGTATAATTTATTTTAAAACCTTAAGAAATAAGTTTTCTTAGATTGAGTTAAATATACAAGTATTTTAACAATATGAGTCGGGTTGGGTTGGGTATAAGTTGGGTATGGATCGGGTTAGTTATGGGTAAATAAATTTACATTACGAATAAATGGATCATAAATAAGTTAATGGATCAATTTGGGTCGAATTATCTTTGACCCGACCCATTTGTTTGACAAATCTAGTTGTATATTTTGGCCGGTGACCAAAAGCACGTCTTCTTCCGTTTCTTCGGTATATGTAGCGATATTACTTCACCAATGTACATAAATGTACGTAAGATGGTTGACTAAATGAGATGATGCACCATTTGCGTCTTGAGAAATGCAACATCTGCTGCTACTGCTGACGCATGAACCAATCCCTCTCCATCTCCACCCTCTTTGAAAATACGTGCACGTGATGCACGCCATCAAAAAGTTAGAGGGAGTATTGTTTAGGTGATGTCCATAAAGTATATACAACGTGGTTGACTAAACTAAATAGTACACAAAAAAAAAACTAAATAATACACCATTTGCTTCTTGAAAAACGCTACAGTTACTGTCTACTCTCATTAAAAATACGTGTAGATGATGCACCCCATCAATAAGTTAGCACCCCATCAAGAAAAATCACTAAAAAAATTCTAAATTTATTGTAATTATGTAAATTCAGTTGTGAATATTTTTTTTTCCAATTCAATTATAAACCTTTTATATTTGTGTCAATTTAATCATCCGATCAATTTTGGCTAGCCTTCCGACCGACGCCAACGTGAATAAGTTTAAATAATATTTTATTTAATTTGAATTTTTTAATTAATTTTTTTCCTCTTTCTTTTTCCTTTTCTTCATTCTTTTCTTCTTCTTTTTTTTCTAGAGGATCACCAGCAACTTGGCAGCCCTCGCCTAGCCTCGCCTAGATTTGGACAAGGCCTGGGGGCTGTGGGCGAGGGTAACCTCGCTTGTGGCTGGCGCGGCCATAGCCGCCTTTGCTCACGTCTGGCGAGGCAAGGGTTAGTCATGAGCATAAAAGCATATCCTTTTTGCCATTGAGCACCAGGCAATGGTTGCTTGCTCACTCAGATTCGAGAGAGAGAGAGAGAGAGAGAGAGAGAGAGAGAGGTGAGAGGGGAGATGGCTCGAGTTGAGCAATGAAGGACGTCGATGTTTCTTTGTGTAACGAGAGCAATCCCAAATGAAGGTCGATGTTTCTTTGTGTAATGAGAGCAGTCCCAAGCCTCTTCTTCTCCGGAGGAAGATGATGATGCCTTGTCAAAAAACGCGCCAGCAAAGCCATGCTTCTCTCTTCGATTCTCTCTAATGCTTGGAGGAGCCCTGGGAGGCCCGAGAACAAGAATTGGGTGACGAGGATGACGCTGTGAACAACCCCACGACATTCCTAGGGAACCAATATCTGTTCTGGGAGGACGAAGAGCTCACTCGCCTCACCTCCAGAGAGGAAGCAAACTCTCTGCGCCGAAATCTTGTGACCGAACCTTGGCGAGATCTTGTGACCGAACCTTGCCTCGCCGAAGCTTGGTGCGAGGCCATGGGGAGGGCTTGGCTACCCTCAACTGTGGCAAAAAAAAAAAGAAGGAAGAAAAGAAAAAAAAAGGAAAAGGAAAAGGAAAAGGAAAAACAAAAGAAAAAACAAAAAAATAATACAATATTCCTAAAAAATAAAAATTATCTACATCAGCCATGGTCGAATCGCCGGCGCTAGCTTCCACATCCCCGCCGGTCGGTCAAAATTGACCAAATGGATTGAATTGACACCAATATAAAAAGTATATGATTTAGTTGGCAAAAAAAAACATTAAGACTGAATTGGAAAAAAAAAAGTTTATGACTGAAATGACACAATTGCAATAAGTTTAGGACTTTTTTGGTAATTTTTCCTAGTTTGTTGCGGACGACTTAGTCAATCAACTTCCCTTAAGTCCAGTGAGGGCTCTTGTTGATAATTCACATCGATTTTGTTGTTGACTGATTACTTTTGTCCTAACCAAATTTCGTTCTTGTCGACCGTGCGTGCTGTTAATCGATTTCAAGAGTTGCAAAATGGTAATGGGGATAATGTATGTTGCGGTTATTGGCATTGTTCTCGCAAACAGGATTACACTTAATGTGCAGTAGGAAGATCACTGCAGGTATGGAAAATGTCATATTCGCAACGATGGTAGGCAGGTGTGGTTTTCTTAAAGGCCTGTGCTTGACCGTAAGCAGAAATTGGATAATTGTGTCGATCAAGAAAAATTGCGAGTGCTTCCGGTTGATGGAGATGACAGTTTGATTTACATGGAGATGGAATTATAAACAACTCGTGAAAGATCTCCATATCGTCGACTCGTGAATGCTCCGCATCAATTATCTTCGAAATCACCTCCATGCATGTTCATATGAGGAAACAGTTGTAGTCTGTCTTTTTGCCCGGAAACATCATAGTACTTCATTCAACGAAGCCCGATCAAAGGAGGACGGTTTTAACATCAACAATCTTTAACAAAGGCTGTAGGGTTTCCATCCAATCACTTAAGGTCATCATCTTTTTACCTTGCTGTACGAGGTAATCTGCACATCCAAATAGTGCAGCATTTCCTCAACCTTTAATAAGTTGGATGTAAGAATAATGTGGCCCACATGATGTTATAAATTAATGGCTTAATAAATATTTACGTGCTAAAACGTGTTTGCTATAAAAATAGATGAAAATGTGTAATTCTACCGAGAAGTTAAAGTTCCTCCGAAAAGGTGCGACTTTTATGAAGTGGGATATGTTTTGATGGAAGGCACCACCACTTAAAGGGGTATATATAAATAGAGTTTGGTCCTCTTTCCACCCACGATAACGTACGAAAAGAACGTTGTATTTTTATCCTCTATCGATAAGATACATTAAGTGAAAAGTGGGTTAAGGAAGAGAAATCAGATTTCTTCGTTTCTTCCGTTTTCTGCAACAATTATCTTTAAGGAAAATGCTATGGATAAAGATATGTCTTCATCCTTCTTATTATGAAAATCATGAAGATTTAAGATTCTAGATAATATATTTTCCACATTAAATGATTACATTATAACTTACAGTTGGTATCAGAGCGTGATTTAGGATCTCATGGTTTTTCCGATTATGGTTTCTGGGATAAAGATTCATGTTGGTCTTTTTGTTATTTGATAAAGTGGTTGAAATGATTTCTTGTTCCGATTCATTTCGTCGAATCTTTGACCTGTGTGATGGCGCCGACGTGGTCTCCAAAACCCACTCGTTAATTTGGTCTGAGATAGGCCGTTAGAAGAGACCCCGATGATGGAAGGTGCAGTAGAACGGGGCAAAAAAAAAAACGAGTGGACACGATGAAGAAAGTGTGTGGAAGCCGCGCGCGCTGTGGTTGTAAGCGCATGGATCCACGGGCCAAGCGCGTGGCACACGTGGTGAAGGAACAAGCGCGTGTGACGCACGCGCCCGCGCAAGCTTAGGCTCGTGGGCCCTACGCACCCATCTGGCAATTGAGGCGCGTGCGGTGTCTCTCCGCCATTTATTTACAGTTATGCCCTTCTTCGCATGATTTTATAGTTCTGCCCATGACCGTTTATTTACTGTTTTGCCATTGATCGAATTATTTACCGTTTTGCCACTAGTGGCTAAATTTACAGTTTTGCCCCTTATCGATTCTGATTTTACATTTTTGCCCTTACGCATTAATTTACGGTTTTACCCTCAGCATGCAATTTGATAAATGTTTGTGAATGAAACAATTATAGTATTTTACAATTTCAAGAATTCAATTATGAGTGGTTTGTTAGTCACCAAAGTGACCGAACCATAATGTCTTGAATTTTTGAAATTGTATAATGTTTCTTTCAATAACTCATGCTTAATTGATGCTATGATTGGAATTGATATATTACATATCCTTATTGGTGTCATGGGTATATTGAAGTTTATTTATTATAAGGACTTAGGGATTGACCTAAAGGTTAATCAATTTCTTATAATTCATGAACATAGTAGTTGGTAATTAATATGTCTTATTAAATTTGTTTGTATATCCAAAGATATCAAATAAATTTTAATGGGGTGTATTTATAATTACCAAATAAAGTTATTAGTATCATTGTGGTTTATTGTATGTTTGTATATTATGGGATCACTCAAAGGAGAACTATGATATACATGTAATGTTTAATTTGAATATGATAATGTGATATTCTCAAAGCATTAATGTATGAGTATATTCTTGTATATTTGCAGTATTTGTACCTGTTTCTCTGCATTCGTATACTTTGCTATTCCTTTATTCAATAGAATGAATTTCCCTGATTAGAGTGAACAAGTCCAATTTCACCTAGGTGTCTTGGATCTTGATTTAGCTTTTTAAATTGAGAAACCGGTTGCTATTATTGATGAGAGCAGCGATAATGAAAATTTTTTCCATAAAGCTTGGGAAAGATCGAACAGATTAAGCTTAATGTTTATGCGAATGATAGTAGCAAACAACTTAAAGACAAACTCTTCTCAAAACTGACAATGCTAAGAAATTTATGAAATTTGTGGAAGAATGTTCTCAAATTATTGATAAGTCACTAGCTGGTACATTGATGAGTACTTTGACCACCATGAAATATGATGGTTCACGTACCATGCATGAACATGTACTAGAGATGACAAACTTCACGGCAAAATTAAGGACTTTGGAAATGAACATGGATGAGTACTTTTTAGTATAGTTCATACTTAATTCCTTGCCTTATGAACAATATGAGCCATTTCAAATTAATTACAACACTATAAAGGACAAGTGGAATATAAATGAATTGGCCAGTATGCTTGTACAAGAGGAAACAAGGATAAAGAATCAAAAAGCTCATTCTGTTCATCTCTTAAGTCATCAAGAAGTTGAGAAGAATTCTAAGAGGAAAGGTGAAAGGAGCAAGAAAAAAGGTTTACACAACCTGAATGACTCTTTTAAGGCTTCTCAAATCCACAGGAAGGAACACAATCTTATATAGTGTCACTTTTGTAATAAAATTAGACACTTAAAAAAAGATTGTCTGAAGCATAAAGCTTGGTTCGAAAAGAAAGGTAAGCCTTGTGCTTTAGTATGTTTTGAATCAAAATTTACTGAAGGTTGTCATACTACTTGGTGGATTGACTCTGGTGCCACCACTCATGTTTCAAATACGATGCAGGGATTTCTTTCGATTCAAACCATGAAGTCAAATGAGAATTATGTGCTCACGGGGAATATAAACAAAGCTCCAGTTGAAGGCATTGACACTTATCATTTGATCTTAGATACTGGGCATTATTTGGATTTGTTTCGAACCCTTTATGTACCTACTTTTTCCCACAATTTAGTTTCTTTGCCAAAACTTGATGAAGCGGGATTCTCTTTTAAGTTTAGCTATGGATCTTTCAGTTTGTATAAAAATAATAATCTTATTGGAACTGGAATTTTATGTGATGGTCTCTACAAGTTTAAACTTGATAATGCTTTTTCTGAGACCTTAATAACCTTGCATCATAATGTTGGCACTAAACGCAATTTAGTGGATGAGAATTCTGCTTACTTGTGGCATAAATGTTTGGGTTACATATCCAAAGAAAGAATGCAAATATTAGTGAAGAATGAAATTCTTCCAAATTTGGATTTTACTGATCGTGGAGTGTGTATTGATTGTATTATGGGTAAACAAATAAAACACACTAAGAAAGGTGTCATAAGAAGCACATAGCTTCTTGAAATTATATATACTGATACATGTGGTCCTTTTGATGTTCCATCTTTTCATAAAGAAAGTTATTTTATTACCTTTATTGATGATTTTTCAAGTTATGGTTTTATTTATTCATTGTATGATAAATCTCAATCAGTGAATGCACTTGAGGTGTATATTAAAGAGGTTGAAAGGCAATTATATAAAAAGGTGAAAATAGTACGGTCAGATAAAGGTGGTGAATATTATGGAAAGTATGATGAATCGAGATAATGTCCGGGTCCATTTGCTAAATTCCTTGAAAGATATGGTATTTGTGCTCAATACACAATGCTATGTGCACCATAACAAAATGGTATAGCAGAAAGATATAATCGTACTTTAATGGAAATGGTTAGGAGTATGATGAGTTATTCATCTCTACCCTTATCATTGTGGATGTATGCTTTAAAGACTTCTATGTATTTATTAAATAGGGTTCCTAATAAGGCAGTACCAAAGACTCCCTTTGAACTATGGACAAGAAGGAAACCTAGTTTATGACACCTACATGTTTGAGGTTGTCAAGTAGAAGTAAGAATTTACAATCTACATGAAAAGAAATTGGATTTAAGAACAACTAGTGGTTACTTCATTGGTTATGCAGAGAAATCCAAAAGGTGTAGGTTTTACTGTCCTAATCATAGTACAAGAATTGTTGAATTTGGAAATGCTAGGTTCATTAAAAATGTTGACATTAGTGGGAGTGAAAGAATGCGTGATGGTCCTTACCAAAAAAAAAAAAAGAAGAATGCATGATGTTTGCATTCAAGAAGTTAGGGTGGAAGTTTCTCTACCCAAAACTTCTAAAGTTGTTGTTCCTGATATTATAGTTCAATCCAATAATAATCAAGAACAACAAATTAATGATCAAACACTCCATAATTAAAATGTCAATATTGAACATACAGTAGTTGAGCCACAAGAAATAGCATTAAGAAGATCTTAAAGAGAAAGGAGGTTGGTTATTTCTAATGACTACGTGGTTTATATACAAGAGTCAGAAATTGACTTAGGAATTGATAATGATCCAGGTTCATTTTCACAAGCCATGGAATGTGATGATTCTAATAAATGGTTCAATGCCATGGGAGAAGAGTTAAAGTATATAAATCAAAATCAAGTTTGGAATCTTGTTGAATTGCTTGAACGATGCAAAAAGGTAGGGTGTAAATGGGTCTTTAAGACCAAGCGTGACTCAAAAGGTAATATCGAACGATATAAGATCAGACTTGTTGCTAAAGGTTTTACTCAGAAAGAAGGTATTGACCATAAGGAGACATTTTAACTAGTCTCCAAGAAAGACTCACTTAGAATTATTATGACTTTGTTGGCTCGTTACGATTTAGAGTTACACCAAATGGATATTAAAACTACATTTCTTAATGGGAATTTAGAGGAAGAAGTTTATATGGACCAACGCGAGGTCTTTTTAATTAAAGGAAAGGAACACATGGTGTGTAAGTTAAAGAAATCAATATATGGACTTAAACAAGCTTCCTGACAATGGTATCTTAAGTTTAATGATACCATAACGTCTTTTGGACTTAAGGAAAACGATTTTGATCGGTGTATATAAATGAAGGTCAATGGGAGCAAGTTTATTTTTCTAGTTTTGTATGTTGATGACTTTTTGCTTGCTACTAATGATCTTGATTTGTTACATGAAACCAAGAATTTTCTCTCTAAAAATTTTGAAATGAAAGATATGAGAGAGGTAACGTATGTGATAGGAATAGAAATATTCCGTGATAGATCACAAGGATTGTTAGGGTTGTCCCAGAAAGTATATATTGATAAAATTTTATAAAGATTTAATATGGATAAATGTTTAGCAGGAGCAGTTCCAATTCAGAAGGTGATAAATTTAGTCTCATGCAATGTCCAAAAAGTGAATTGGAACAAGAACAAATGAAAAGTATTTCTTATGTATGTGTTATCGGAAGTTTAATGTATGTTCAAACTTGCACTTGACCAGACATTAGTTTTGCTGTCGGAATACTAGGCAGGTATCAAAGTAACTCAGGATTAGATCATTGAAGAGCTGCAAAGAAAGTTCTCAGATACTTGCAAGGAATGAAGAATTACGTGCTCACTTATAAAAGATTTGATCATTTTGAGGTGATTGGATATTCATATTCAAACTTAGCTGGATGTACTGATACAAGAAAATCAACTTTTGGTTACTTGTATCTTTTGATTGGAGGTGCAATTTCATGGAAAAGTGTAAAGCAGTCAATTATTATTACATCTACTATGGAGGTTGAGTTTGTGGCATGCTTTGAGGCCGCTATTCATGGGATATGGCTACGAAACTTTATTTCAAGGATTGTGATTGTCAACAGTATTGCCAAGCTGCTGAAAATTTATTATGATAACTCTGCAGCAGTTTTCTTTTCTAAGAACGACAAGTACTCCAAGGGTGCTAAACATATGGAAATTAAATACTTGTTCGTTAAAGAAGAAGTTCAGAAATAAAGAGTGTCAATTGAGCACATTAGCACCAATCTTATGATTACAAATCCCTTAACAAAAGGACTGCCGCCCAAAATATTTAAAGAACATGTTAAAAGGATGGGTATTATTGGATGTCATTAATGATTGTATTATGAGTGCATTAAGTTTATTTATTTGATACTATGAGCTCAATTATGTGTTTCTGATATTTCCTGTTTTCTATTTGGTATACATGATATAAATAGATGAATGTGTAACAGGACAGTCTCTAACAGAAACATTATAGTTGGACAATTACTATACTTCTCATTTATGGATCATATTAAATAGAGAGCTATAGTTATAGTACATGGAAGGGACTATGTCGATTAATGGCATACAACTGCTATGACTTGCATTAGATCTTTATTTAATTGTGATCTTTATGTGATAGGCAACTTAAGAAAAGTTTTAGCATAATGTTATTGTGCACTTTATGGTCTTTATTAAACCATGAAAGGAAGGTCATATGGGCCAAGTTGGAGAATGTAAGAATAATGTGGCCCATATGATGTTATGAATTAATGGTTTAATAAATATTTACGTGCTAAAACGTATTGGCTATGAAAAATAGATGAAAATGTGTAATTCTATTGAGAAGTTAAAGTTCCTCCGAAGAGGTGCGACTCTTATGAAATGGGATATGCTTTGATGGAAGGCACTACTTGAAGAGATATATATAAATAGAGTCTAGTCCTTTCTCCACCTATGATAACGTACCAACTCCTATGAAGTGGGATATGCTTTGATAGAAGGCACCATTTGAAAGGATATATATAAACAGAGTTTGGTCCTCTCTCCACCCAAGATAATGTACGAAAAGAACGTTGTCTTTTTATCCTCTATCGATAAGATACATTAAGTGAAAAGTGGGTTAAGAGATAGAAATCAGATTTTTTCGTTTCTTCCGTTTTCTACAACAATTATCTTTCAGGAAAACGCTTTGCATAAAGGTGCGTCTTCATCCCTTTTATTGTGAAAATCATGAATATCTAAGATTCTAGATAATGAATTTTCCGCATAAAAGGATTACGTTATAACTTACATTGGACACCACCTTTGAATCGGACTTTGGAGACCGCCTTCTTCCGGTGTTTCTCCTTTACAAGAATGACCCCCTCTCTGGGAGCCGCACTTCATTTACTTCAGCACTAACTACCTTGATCTCCTTACTAATGTCACTGGCAACTCTACCTTCCCCAATACCCGAGTTTTGACACTAGTATCTACCTCTTTCGAAGTTTCGAAGCAAGCACCACCGCAATTCATTCTCCTAAAGACTCTGTCGGGGCCCTTCCATCCCTTCTCTACTTCCTTCCAGACAGTGGTTTGCTGGGCATTCTTCTTCTTAAGCAAGTTTATGTACTCCAACCATCTCTTCTCTACTCTCATTACTACTACCTTAGGTAGAGAGCAGCCAAAGGCCCCTCTCATTTGTCTTTCCCTATTACAACAACCAAGCTTGGCCAAGACCTCCTTCTTTGCATGCTTTTCTCTTTGATGCTGCTAGCTTAGCTTAGCTATTTAGTCATCAAAGGTGGAGACTTTATGTATGAATCGAATTCGTGCACACTCAAACCTGGACCATTCTAGCGTCCAGTCACAAGGAAAGTTAGGATAATTTTCAATTGTTAGTATATCTGTGAAGTGGATGGTAAATCTTTTAGTAACATTGATAAAAAATTTATAACAGCTAACTCCAACATCAGGTAAACCGATTGTAAACTACCAATACTATCAGAAATTTACCAACAATCCAATAAAGTTGTAATTACCTACTCATTTGAAACTTTACCATTGTGGTGAGTGAATTTACCAATGTTCCAATGAAATAGTTACCAACTCATTTGAAATTTTACCATCACGATAAGTAAATTATCAGCATTGTCAAGAATCTATCGACCTTCCACTGAAGTAATAAATTACCAACTCATTTGACATTTTACCTTTGCGATAAGTAAAATACCCACACTATTAAGAATTTACCAGCATTCCAATGAAGTAGTAACCAACTCATTTGAAAATTTATCGTCGTGTTAAGCTTCCTTTTGTGATGAAATATTCTCTTTCGAAGTTTTACCCTCTCAAACTTTTTGCAACAGGATAAGCAATGGGAGATGTGCCCTAATTGCGTGATTTCTTGCATTTTCTGGTGATTTCGTGTTTGCCAGGAGATTTCTTTCAAAAACTTATGTAAAATAAAAAAAATATTGTCTGAAAAAGATTCCCGTGAGTACATCATCAACATTAGCAAGTAAATAATACTATACAAATAAGAATTCGAACATGCGAATTGAAAATGCAAAGCAAGGAAAAGGTGTTATACAAATAATAATTCAAAAATGCGCCATCGTGCAGGTAATTATACAATTTACATCATCGATTAGATTCGTATATGTTACCTATTATGTAATTTATGTTCGTGTATTTAATTTATTAATTACGTCCTATAGTTTGTCAAGTGATTCATGTCATCTTGTGCGTAATAGTGTGATTCATGGCTCTTGCTACGTTTAGATCGGTACATATCATCTCATGTTTGAGTTTGAACTTGCACATATCACTTCTTATTTCATCATATTATTTTTGTCATGTATTAGTCCCGTTCATGTCATTTGGTGTTTAATTATGATTTTCATGTCAGGTATAGGATTTGCGATGTTTAATTATGTTTCTGACTAGGGCATGTTAAATCAATTTTAAAACAGACACTACATTGAAATGCGATATATTTGCTGCCGACAAAATAAAGTACATGGAGAAACTATAACATAATGTAGCACATGTACTAAGCCGAACCTGGAACATTGAAAATCGCGGGTCATCTGTTGGTCCCATCCATCAAATCTAATAATTCAAATTCATTTGAGTACATAATCTTTGGTATTTTTCTCATACAAAAAAGATTCGGATGGGGTTGGGACCAAACCCCCGCACTGCTTGAATTTTAGGTAGGCGCCAATGTGCGACTCGGAAGCCCAAGACCAGTGATATGTATAAGCACAGGCTCGTCCTTTGCATCGAGAATTGACTGAAGCACTGAATCTTCAACTTGTAAATCGAGTTTCGAACAACTCTACCTAGGGGTTATCGGTTTCAGGGTAAGTTGATTCCCACTTTGGAATTGAGAACATGTCCATTTGGTTTTCGAACTGGACCGGCCGGGACCGGTTCGATTCTCAGGTCCGTTTAGGAACCGGTGGTGATATCTTTTAATTTGTTTACTTTTCCTATTCCCTAATAGTCTATCTCATTCTTTAGTGTTTTCGGATCTTTAATAAATGAAAAATCTTGGTAGAAAGACACTAAATGTGTGATAAAATATGATCAAATATCATTAATTTGCTAATAAAAAAAAGTGTTGGTCCTATCTGGGTGGTTTGGTTACACATTTGGAATCGAAAATCGTACCAACAATCACCAGTTCCAAATTTTAGGAACTGAAAATCCCCTAGTATTAGCCAGTTCGGTCCGATTTTAGGTTCAGTTTGGTTCCAATGGTCATTCCTAACTCTTCTGACCACAAAATCAATTAGTACATCATATGCTCAGTTTTACTGCCTTAAGAAGTTGAAATTGGTACGGCTGCTGTGGTTAATGTTGATCCTACCTGTCAATGCACAGCTTACTTTTGAGAGGGAAAACACTAAAAAAGGGTTGCAAAAGGATGCGAGGATGCAAAACATTGACAATCGAGCAGGTCTCAACTTCCTTCGTGCTTTGCCATCTCCCTCTACAACTGAAGGGCCAACTTCACCGATCGAGGGCCTTGACGCCCTTGCCATGGTTGGTGTGGGTGTCAGGCGAGGGCTGCCATGCCCTTGCTGGCCATAGCGAGGGCTATGATGCCCTCGCCTAGTGCTAGCAAGGGTCGCCGACCCTTGTCTGTTACCGATGACCTATGCTAACCCTTAGTCCAAAAAAAAAAAGCAAAGAAAAAGCCATTAAAATTCAAAAAAATTATTTAAAAATATCCACATCAGCGTCGATCATGCCATATAAAATGTCTAGCGTACACATAAGTGATTTCTAACCAAAATTGGACAGATGGACTCAATTAGCAAAACATGAAAATATTTAGGACTAAATTAGCACAATTGAAAAGCTTAAAATTGAATTGACACAAGTGCAATAGGCTTATGACTTTTTTGATAATTTTCCCTATAAATAGATCAAATCGATTCATAAAATCCTATCACTTTAGAATGGATACAATATCATCTTGCTATTCAACATTTAGGTGCACGGAAATCAATTCAAATATTTACTTTTAATTAATCTATAATTTAAATATTTATGTAACAACATTCATATATGATACTTTAGATAGAGATACTAGCTAAGTTAGTGAAATCCATATGTTGCTCATATAGTTTTGTTGTTTGTTGACAACACATTTTAAAAAACATTACATGGACTTTTATAACGTCTCAGAATGTCACGTGCGACACGTGTGTTTATCAATTATAATTCATAATTATAATTACACATGCGAAAACACAACAATATTTTCACAACATCCCTTACAAGAAAATCGCATGAGTTTAATTTATAAATATCTCCATCATCATAAAAACATCAAGAGTTATTAAAACAATAAAATACATAGTCTTGGGAAGAGGGTTAGGTCAACTAGCATCACTACATTAAAAGTGAGCCTATATATTAACCAAACCACCATCTAGCTCAGGGGTTGATGGCCTCAAGCCTCATTGCATCCCTTCCATGGTCATGTCCAAGGGAACCATCTTACAAACTAGAAAAATAAGGGGTGAGCCGAAGCCTAATAATTGGAATATTTAAGTTTAAGGTATGAGATCAGTTTACCACTCAACCTAGCAGTACATGTAAATAACGTGAGTTCAAAGAAATACAAAATACCCATGTAAGACAATGCAAGAGTAATTGTATTATCTTTTCATTCATGATACATCGATGGAAGCCAATAATGACAATGCTTAAGATCATTCACTCAAATACAAGCGGATGACATGATGCACCGATATCACTTAGTGGCTCACCATTATACATAGGGAATATTTATTTCCTACTAGTCATGAAGTTTACTCATATACATAAATAAGTTCATACTTGTCATGAAGCTCAGCAACACATACAAGTGACCTCATACTGGTTATGAAGCTCACTAATATACTCAAGTTCATCAACACACATTGGTGACTTCATTTGGGTTATGAAACCCATTGATATACACAAATGAGATCATACTTATCAATGGCTCCTTCTCACGTGGCATCATAGCCGTACACATCATTATAACCCAACAATTGCTATATGCACTACATTTGTCTTTTCTCATGCAATGGATGATAAACCATCAATTACGTGCTCTTTATTACATATGCCCCCTTATCTTCTTATTTGATCACACGTTTATCAACGTGTAGTCGTACTTAGGAATCAAATATAAGTTGCAAGCAGTAATATTTAGGTAATAATACTCAACAAATGAATGTACTCAATAAGTGAATATATTGAGGAAATGAATCCGATCAAACAAATGAATATATTCAGACGAGTGAATACTCAGTAAGTGAATATATTTAGCAATCGAATATGATCAAACAAATGAATATACTCATACAAGTGAATATATTCACTTGTCGATCTACTCGTGTCAATTCTACATGTTAGTTGTCGATATGTAAGAATGGTTGCCAATTCTGTGGGAAAGTTCTCGATTTGGTGGGCAAGTTGTCAACTACCGAGATATTAGAGAATGCTCCCTGCATTGCGTTTGTTGATGGAAATTGATGCCGTTGGGCGGCAGAGAAGAACTGGCATTGGGGGAGGAAACGAGGAAAGGGAGCAGACCCTTCATCAGCTTTTGACAGAGATGGATGGTTTTGAAGGAAATACAGGCATCATTGCTATTGCGGTGACTAACCGTGCAGACATTCTGGACTCTGCCTTGCTTAGTCCTGGAAGATTTGACAGACGGGTATGTACGTCTATTCTCAGCTAGTGAGTCTCGTGGCATATACTTGTGCATGGTATTGGTGGAACAGCCAGTCTCGTGGTGCATATGCTTACTTATATTATCGATGTTGATGTTCCAAATATCTGGGGTAGAACAGAAATTCTGAAGTTTGATGCAGACAGGATCACTAGATGTTACAGCTGCGAGAACTCCTGGATTTTGTGGAGCGGATCTTGCCAACCTCTTGAATGAGTCTGCTATATTGGTTGGCCGTTGGGGGAAGACAGCAATCTCTTTGAAGGAGATTGATGATTCATTTGACAGGATTGTTGCCGGAATGGAAGGAACCATGATGACAGATGGAAAGAGCAAGAGTCTGGTGGCGTTCATGGGTGAGTGACAATGTTAGCAACTATCCTTTTTTCTGGATTCTTCCCATCCTTTGTTGGGAAAATCTTTTGCATGGGTATCTCCTGTTTGTGATATTTATTTTACTTGGCTTGATATTCCAGTGCGCATTTGATGTTTGTTTATTTAGATTGCTTAAATATTGTTAATATTTAGCTAGCACTAGAAGAAGCAATTGTTTTATTACCCTATGAGGTAGAAAACTTTCATCAGCTTCTCTTGTGCTACTTCCTATGGACTTTTTATCAGCTAGTGGAAGACATTGATGCTGTCATGAGGAGAATTTCAGATAGCGTGTACAAAATTGCACCATGTCACATAAGGAATAACCGCGAGGCCAAAGAAAGAAGTCCTCGAGAAGGAAACAATGAACGGGGATGAGTTCCACGCTATCCTCTCAGAGTTTGTCGAAGTTCCTGCTGAGAACCAGGTTCCTCCTTCATTTCCATCTCCTGTCTTTGTATGAAGTGGCATTAGTCAGTCTCCAGCCTGCACATCCTTCAACACTCCGTCATACATCAACTGATTAGTGAATGGAAAGTGACCTTTGGCTTTTAAGCCAGAATTATACTCATATGATGTCCCGGATAACAGAAGATTCATATATTGAGCTGTTCTTTTCTGTTAAGAACCTGTATACTTTGAGCATCAAATACGAACAGATTGCCTATAAATAATATAGGATTTCATGAACCATTTATATACAGCTTGTGTATTTTTTCATCTGGTGAGTTGAAATTTTTGGGGAAAAATGACATTTTCTTTTGTCATGTTGTCACCGTCTTTTTTCACGAGTAGGATGGCAAAACCTCAAGTTAGCTTTTCACTTGACAGCATACCATTGGAATGCTTTTGTCCAAGTGGTCACGAATCAGGGCAACCGGTCGATGGTCATGTGTTCATTTACGACAGCAATGATCATTTTATCATCGTCACATCGGGGGATCACCTTAGAATTTCCAGAAACGGGGAAATCATATTGAAGCATATCATCATTCGACCATGTTTCTCCATGGTCAGAAAAGAAAAAAAAGAAGCCGATACGCTGCAAAAGCATTGATTAAGTTGTGAAATGAAGTACAGACCAAAAAGAAAAAGTTGTGAAATGAAGTAATGTCCGGTTTAAAGAGCCTCATGCTATAAATACAAGCATTGACTATCGTATTTGGTGGACTTATAATCCTCGGTTCGCTCATATAGTAGATCTTCAATTAGTTTTTACCTTCGCAAGAGCCCAGCAATGACTCGGCGGGAGTTCAAATCACCAATGGTTGCATGAAAATCACATACTACACACTTCTTCTAACCTGCATAATGGACCATCACTTAAGTTTAGCAACTCAGCAAGGGAAGCTCCAAATGTCTAGGAAGCTATCTTCTATGATCTTGACATGTGGAAACTTCATAACTCAAGCAGGGAAAGCTCCATTTAACAATAAGACAGAACTACTAAATAAGAAAAACAAGCCGTTCCGACTAAAGGGCGATATCAAAGCAAACCTCCGCATTCAAGCGCATAAAGCATTCACAAACCGTAATTTGCAGGCATCCAAAGGCCTTCCTTCTCATCTGTTTCGGATGTAGTAAGCCTCGTCAAATTGAAGAATTAAGTTCTGTCGCTCAATCAACACTTTGCTCCTGCAAATACAGAAAAAGCAACTTCAGTCTTTCCCGATATGAGAGGTTATCAACTAAATACTTGATTATCGAATGAAATATTTAATCACAAAGACACTCGGAGCAAGAAAGCAATGGTCTATCTATAGTCCCGGTGCTCTTTCAATCCTTCCGGTGCTTAATCTAAAGAAGTTGGAGGAAGAAAGTAGTGGTCTACCTATTTCTTTTCATTTCCCTCCTTAACAACCAACGTGAAGTTCGTAGCGCGACTCGGATACCACTTGCCGGGTACCTCGAAGCAAGCGTGACGGCAGGGACTCGGAGAGAATTATAACGGGTGACTAAACACTCTAATATTTGAAAAAAGTACAGAGCTGTTGCAATGTTCACTCTCACCATACAAAATGAGTAGATTACGCTCACCAAACACAAGCTACTTTAACCAAATGCTCTGGCAAACACAACCTATCTTCCTATCGCTTTTTCACACAATATCTCAATTTAAAACGTTCTTATGAAGCTTTGCTCTGCAAGCTTCTCTCAACATAACTGAGCAGTCAACGACAGCAACACCAAGTATGCAAACGCTCGTAATTCCGTATAAAACGCGAACATTGAAAAATTTAGGAGCCAAAGGATTGCCATCACATGCAGATCCATTTTCGCAATCGCCGAAATTGGAGAGGAAGCAATGACCAAAGATTTATATTTTCGGCTTAACTAATGTAAATTTCCCACAAAACAAAATGGCCGCGATCTCTGATAACCGAGAATCATATCATTAGCGCTAAGAAGAAACATAAAGGACATTCTTACTTGTGTTGCCCGAAAATTACCGACAACTGCCAAAATCGATAGGAGACAAAGCAAGCGTCGATAAAAACATCTGACTTTGGAGAGCTCGATGATGACGAACTTGAAGCTCATGGTCCACGGAACTTGAGACTACGGCCGATGACGGACTGAATCGCAACGAGTATTGGGTGAGGAGCGGCAAGAACTGGGCATGGAGCGGCTGGGAACGATTTACTCGAGTAGTGGGAGAGGAAGAAGGAAGGAAGGAAGGAAGGAAGATTAATCCCAACTCAATTTGGACAATTGATTCCAATTTTTCACTCAATTGCAATTTTTGGATAAAATTGCCCTTATTCCAATCATCGGAAAAAGCCATCCGGCAAAACGAGTTCAGACGGTTATTTGAGACTATATACGTCATTCTAAATCCTTATTTAAAATGAAATTCATCTTTTTTATTTTTGTTAAATAATCTCACTTTGAACTTTTATTTGAAATTTTCTTAAAAAACAAAAGGGTGAGGGGACCTAACCCGGTTTGAGACGCCCGCGAAGCACAAGCGCGACTGGGACAAGCCCAAGACCGGGCGATACGAATTAGCGCACGGGCTCGTCCTTCGCGAATTAACCAAAGATTTTCGTCAGATCGAAAAATTCGATCGGAGCACCGAATCTCCGACACCCTTCGTAAGTGTGAAAATCGAGTTTCGGTCAACGCTACCGACCACGAAATCGATCGGCGCGAGCGCCGGAAAAAAATACACAAGGGAAAAACAGAAAAGGTTGTCGTTAAAAGGACGCGGGGCCAAACAGCATAACAGTGGACTCCCGAGCACCGTCGCTCCTTCCCTCGTGCGCCGCCGTTTTTTCCCTCTGCAACTTGAAAGGGTGACCGGAGTTTCACCGATCGAGGGATGCGGGGGAGACGATCGGCGACCCATTCGCAAGCGTAACCAAAGGTCCTCTCCCCTCTTTCGTTCCTTCCTCTCTGGTTGTCCTCTCTGCTTCTCCGCCTTCGGTTGGCTACGATTCTGATTAGGGGTTTGCGAAGCCATGGTTGTTGGTGCTGCTCCGTGGGTGCTCCCGTTTTGCTTTTCAGTGCGGTTCTCTTTCTGCAGTTTTTGGCTGATGTGGGGATGGGATCCGATTTTCCTCCTCCTCCTTCTCCAAATTTTTGAAATTTCTGCTTAGGCCTGTTTTAGATTGATCATTGATGGTCAAATTCGAACTGGGGAGTTGCTGGAATGATCTCCTTCCCTGCTATATGGGAGGAGGATCTAGAAGTGTGGGTCAATTCTGGGTTCTTATTTACTTTGCATTTGAATGGTTCTCCGGTCGCGAGGAGGATGAGGTGGATGCACAGTCCCTGTGGTTGACTGAAAGAGTGCGCGGGTTTCGGGTTTTTAGAATTTAGCTGTGACTTATGGAATTGGAATGCATCTTTTCCCCTGTTTTGCGCTTGTTGGTCGTAGTGAACTGTTTTACGAGAGAGTCCGGAGACTTGCGAATGATCTGTTCGATTTCATGTGCAGGTCGTATGAGAGGTTGCTGTAAGGATGTCAAGGCCGTGGCTCCTTGTTTTCCTGCTTTTGCTGATTGTGTTCACGTCTCAGTTCGAGTGGAAGCAACAATTCGGTAATGAGAATGACCTGACTCCGAATAAGTCGCAGAAGGAGCATTATGTTTCTGAAAGGGAAGAAACTGTGAAGGAAAAGGTGAGGACTCTATTTATGCTTCTCTTGTACCTGTATGTTTGACATTCTCATATTTCTAACCAGAAGATGATTTTTTTAGCACGTTTTGCAATTATTTGTTATAAGAATCTTCTTTGTTTCGATTTCAGATAGAAACATGCTAAAGTTCTTTCCTTTTGTACAATTACCTGCGCTATTTAAGTGGCAAGCTTCTTTCGATGCCACCACTTGCTTGACCTCCAACCCATGAGACCTCCTAGCCCGGGTAGTTCCCACCACTGTAACCATAATAAAACAAGGATTGCGTATATGATAAAGTCATGGTTAAGGGAACTTCAGTTGAATATAGGTTTGCCGATTGTTTAAGAAATCCTCTATGATCTACACTGGAATTATTCTGATGACAAGTACAAAGTAGATTACAGATGATCAGTTTGAAGTACCTTCAGGAAATGAAAAGTAGCGCATTTCTTTTTCTCAGGAAGAGTGTATAGCAATCATAGAAAACCTGTTAAAGCAAAATTTCGTCTTTTGCCTGTTGGAATAATTTCTTTCCCACGTAATAATGGTTTGGTAAGGTATAAACTAAAGTAAACCACGGACAATCATTCCCCATTTGTAATATCTCATAGGACAGGTAGCCCATTTTGTTTTCCAGCAAACCACCAAATGCACTGTGTTTTCTTTTAATACCATCAAGTGAGAAGCAGATTGACGCTGCGTTTACAAGAACTTATAAGAACCAATTCCTCGAATGCCTCAATTTGGGTTCTATTAGTGACTTTATTATTAAGGATTCATCTATCTCATTCATATCAAAGCATAATGGAACCACTTGCATTTTGTTTGTGCTATGATATAACGATCTCAGAAGCTACTGGCTGCCACCAGAAATGAAACGGCATTCTTCAAAGAGTCAGAAATTCTGGCATAACTCAACCTGTAAATTTCTTTCCCTAACATAAGTCAGTGCTTGCTGCACTGTCCTTCAATGGCCATTTCTTTGTTGGTGTATATCCATGCATCTGGTGGATTTTGTGATGGATATCTTTGTATCTATTGCACATTGATAGCTCTGGTACCTAGCAGGACCATCTGGACATAACATATTTTCTCCATTTTCTTGGTCCACAATTGAATAATAATGGTCATTAGTCTTTTCCCTTCTTTGTTGGGGAATGGATTTGTGTTTGCATGGCTTTCGCTTCCCTTTTTCTTGCTTTATTTTTAGAGCAATGACTTTGATGAGGAGTGATAAGATTTTTCTCAGTTCCCACTCCCAACATGGGCACATGCACGTGCACACTTGACGAAACTCTTGTGTTGGGGTAGATCATAGATGAACATATGATCTTCTTTATTCTTTATTTTTTTTTTGACAACTCATATTTTTTTACCACGATTTGCTTCCTGTGAGTTCTTGGTGTATTGTGCTAACTTCCTTTCAATTCGTTTTGCCTGTGTAGTGAAGTCTTGTGTCTGTAATTGCATCTCTTCACACAAGCATGTTTATGACTTGCCGGTTTGTATAGATTGTGTCCAAGACAATGAGAATATCAGTTCGGGTTGCTCACAAGCTTGGTATTCGAAATGTGTCGAAGTTGAGTGTACATGGGTGGTGGTTATTTCTAGTCCATTGCCTTAATGTGGGGGGGTGCAAATGGGCTGTTCAAGTTGGTTCTGTACTTTGAATTGAATTGAGCTGAAGTTTTCAAATAGGGATTGAGGACTCGAAACCCAGAACTAAACTGAATGTCGAGGACATAGATAGTGTTAGAAAGTCCTATTGGAGAGCTTAACCTGCTAGTTGGAAAGAGATTACATGAATATGAGGGCCATTGAAATTATGTATTCAACAGATGTGTGGTAACAGACATGATATAGACCTAGGACATGAAGGATAATGAACATCGTGTTATAAAGCTCCACCAAAAGCTTGGGTGAAGGAAGACTACCCAGTGAAATTCTGTTTTCAAGTGTTTTTAGATAACGCTTCAACTAACAGAACTGATCGGACCAGTTCAGTCCTTCGGTTTGTGAGTTTTGACCAGTTTCTACCCTCTCCTGGCCTCTGCCTTCCCATTTTCCTTCCAACTACTTTGTTCTGGGAGAAACAACCCTTTCTTACTGTCTACTAGTAGGAGATAAACTCAAATCTTTCCAACTTAAATAATTCTTTTCAACTAGTTTTGGGGACTGCCAGCTGGAACTCTTCTTTGTTTTAGGAAGCTGTCTTCTATAGTTAGCCAGTCAGCATAATGTCATAGAGTGGAGATTAAGGACGACTGTGAATGTGAAGAGGATGAAAAAGAAGGCAAAGCCTGAATCGGTGAAGCAAAGAAAGGACTTTACAAAGGCAAGTGCTACAGAACCCTACTATGAGGATGAATTGAGAGTACTGAGCTAAGGTAGAAAAGAGAAGAAGAATGATAGGGTGTAGAAGATGATGGCAACGATGGAAGAGGTGTGATGTGTGATTGTGAGTTTTGGGTGTTTTTAGATTCGCTGGTTACTGTTTACATATGGTGGAACATGGGACCTTTTTTCTTAATAAGTCAATCTGTTCAGTTCTGGCAAAAGGGTCTATCAAACCGATACTCTACAATTTAAATAGGCCCAGAAACTAATCAGGTTGGGGGGAATCCGACTTTCTGGGTTCAGTGCAGACTGTTCAGTTTGGGCTTTTGTGTTTTTCGGGCATTTTGATATTTGTTTGATATTCTCTTCAGTTCTATCCTTTCATATTCTCTTCAGAAAACTTGGTAGTGTGCTTTCTATCCATTCTGTTCTCTTCCTTTCATATTTTTGGATAGCAAGAGCTGGGTATCATTAGTTTTCTCTTTTTGGCAAAAGTAAGGTTTGATTAATTGAATTGTCATATTATGGTTAATGTTATAGAGAGAGTACAAGTTTCTTATGAAACTTTTGGCCCATAGTAATAGAGTTTATTTTGAGAGCCATAGCATAAGTTAAATAGTGCTCTTGCTGCGTTATATGAAGAAATGATGATGTGTACCCCGACCTTGTAGCTTCACCTGAATTACTAAAATTAGAACCGCTTCACTGGATAACATCATAGAATGTGATGATTTAATGGATGATATTTTTTGCTCTGTGGTCTTTTCATCCAATATAACTTTGGTGCTGTAGATTGCGTGATTTATTGGAGAAAATACTGATACGATCATTAAAACTCTCTACGTTGTAATTTCATGTTGATTTGTTCCTATGTTTTATGGTATCAATCGATTTTTTCATTTGTTAAGCGCCTTCTTCTTGGTTGACTTGTAGAGTGATTAAAGTATAAGGTTGATCTCCTCTTGAAAGGATTCACTTAGCTGTGGAGTGGGTTATTAATGATTTAATGTTACCTGATTTGATCTTTGCTTGAACTTGGTGACAGATTATCCTCTCTCAAGAGAAAACCATTCAGAAACTCAATGAGCTTGTCCAAACTCTCCGCCAACAGCTGCACCAATGTAGGGGCGAAAATGATAGCAGTGGATCTTCTGGTCCTTTAACTGAAATACTGACAGAGCTTGATCGGCATCCAATCTTGGAGGACTAGTCATGTATCATTACTGAGCTTCATGATTGTAAGTAATTAACTCATTTATTTTCTATAGAAGCATTTTGTATGAGTGTGATTTACCATGCCATCGTTGGAGTTGATTGATGAATGCATTTTTTGCTTCCACAAAATCTAACGTATGTTAACCACATTCATTAATTTTCGGATCCTCATCTTGCTGAGCAATCTTGAGAGTGATATGTAGATTGAAACCGGTTATTTTGGTTCCAGAGTTTTATTTTTCTGTTTTCAGCGAACAGGTTTGAATATTGCTAGTTTATAAATGGTGTAAGCTACTAGAGCTGCTCCATTGTCAAAGTTAGATGAAAAAGGTCAAGCTCTTCTGATGCTATTCAGATTGTCGTTTGACTACTACTTGGTAGAGTTAGAGCAGTTGAGTATTAAAAGTCCAGTCAAACTTGAGCTCTATAAGTTTACACTAGCACTTCATCAACTAAGGAATTATTGTCTATGACTGTATCGTGTGGTAAAAACAATGAGAATCTATTTTAGTTCATTAATTGGTACCTTTCTCCTATTACATTTTCCAGTTAGAGTCCTCTGAGTCATTTGGCTTGTGCAATGAACTCTTATTGTCACGTGTTATTTATTTCGTGAAAGTGTGGAGCGACATTTCTCAAGTGGAATCCTTCATGGATCAGCAATCTCTTAAATGTAATGCAGATCCACAGTTTGAATAATTTAGGTCTGCAGTTGTAAATGTCATGATTTCACATGTTAAAATCTGTACTTTCCTAGAGGAGTTCTATTATGAAAATGGCAAGCCGTTACTAAGGCTTCACTGGACAAATTGAAACACAACTTAGCATCATAGGAGATAGCTGTGACCATACTAATCCTTTTGTGGTTAACAGTAACCTTCCGTACTTTGGTCCCATCTGTTATTGAATCCATTGTCCTAAGGAGTTGAAAGACTCTCACGCGAATAACCGTTCCATCAACTTGTGAGAAAATTCGTGTGAAAATCTCTCCCTCATCTGGCGTTGCATACCATGTAATGTCCTTTTGCTCTGTCATTGTGTACCAAAGACTTAATTCTATGAACATCTTCCAAGCCTCGACATGGGTTCTTATCAAGTATACAAGTCTCTACTGCGATTCATTGTCTTTGAAATTCACGAAGCATCTCTACAGAAGACTTGAACCGTTTGATGGTTTGAACCGGTTTTCGTTCATCCTTATCAAAACCTCTTATCTGAATGTGTAAAAGATGCAGATTTACCAAGGTAATTGCTATGCCATGCTTTGTTAGTAACGAATAGAGGCGAAGGGAAGTGAAGGCGGGTGTGGAAAGTGGAGGAAGAGAGTTTCAAAAGTTCAATGTGGGCACTTGCGTCTTGGCGTGCTTATTCACCGGTTCACTTCTCTTGTTCGACTTCAAAAGAACAAAAACGAAGTAAAATAAGCATCTCTTAACTGCAAAGTAGAGGACTCTTTGGAGCCAAGTAAAGGTTGATAGCTGTAACCTTTACTGTTTTGAAGCCTTCCTGTGCATCATCCGTATAATCAGTAGATATATAACATCTCAATGTGGAAATGGGTCGTGATAAATGAACTTGTAAACTAAAATATCATGCTCGAAGTTTTTTATGTGGGCCAAATGCAATGAAGGCATAAACTTATACTCGTAGGATGAAAATATTCTCCCTTTTCAAACGATTCAAAAAAGATGTAAGAACTTTTTCTTGATGGATTAATGCCTAATGTGTACAATGGACATGTTAGGAAGGTGAAAAGATGTTTCTCGTGATTACAAAGTGACCTCTTTCCTGAGTCTTTAAAATCCATGATTCATCTGTTTTATCAAAATAGAGAGAGAAACGAGCAATCATAATTTGAAGGGATGATTACTAAAAAAAGTCATGAACCTATTGCATGGATATCAATTTAGTCATAAACCTTTCAATCGTTAATTTTGTCCTAAATCTTTTGATAATTAGCTAATGTAATTATTCCAATCAATTTTGACCGGAAATCCTAACGTAGACTTTGGCCGTTCTACATGACCCAGCAAACGCTAACATGGGTAATTTTTAAAATTTTTCTTAATTATTTATATTTTTTCTTTTTTTCTGCGGATTTACTATTTCCTCTATTGAAATTATATTATTTTGCAAAATTTGCCAAGGGATCATTTAATTTTAATATTTTTTAAAAAAGCATTTGGTGATTTTTTGTTAGAAGATCCTAATTGGCATTGATATTCGGTGAGCAATGTCAGCTAATTTAACAGTAAGTTAATGATTTCAAATATGGATAATCACCAACGCAGCTTAAGTGATCAGTTTCTAAAAGTTACAAGATCGCTTGAAAATTTATGACACTAAAGAAAACATCTTAGTCCCCTACGTGTTATCTCATGTGAAAAAAGTTATTATATGGATGCCGGTGTCCTTAATGGGGAAAAGGAGAGAATAAATTTGAATGAAAAATCTTCTAAAATTTCTATGAGAAGAGAAGGGAGAGTAAATGTAAAATAATGGTTATTTTCTTTTCATTTTCTTCTCTCACAGTGCTTCCAGACATAGCATGGAAGAAACATAATAACGTTATGACCAAAAATAGACAAATCATGGCATGATCTAGGTGCATCTTCATATCAACTCTATTCATATCAACCCTCGAGTTGGGTCTTACATGAGATCCACATGATGAAGGGTAAAGGCGGACTTAGTAATCTCATCAAGAGTAAGAACATATCCGAGTTTAAGGACAACATAGGACATGATTTTGTTAAGTTGACATACACTATTTATGAGAAATCAAAAAATGAATTAATGTAAAAACTACAGTATTTGAAGAAATATTGGAATTGGAATGCAATCTCTTTAGAGTCTGAATGTATGGTTTCAATTTGCTACATCTATAAGAAAATTAGTCAAGTGTCTTTACCATGTTAAAATCGATCCCCTACAATAGCTAATGATCCTTAGCCCATATATCTGCTTGACCTTCTTAATAACTTATTCTCACTCACTCCTCTTCATTCATGCCCACCTCCCCCATGTTAATGAAAAGCTACTAATACCACAATTTGCATTCTCAATTCCCATTTTCATTCTGTCTCATTCTAATTAGATAAACAATTTCACGAAAAGGAACCGGGCCTTTTCCATCCCACCGGATTCATTCCTGATAACCAAACAAACATTGAGATTTTCACCCCTTCCATCCGTCTCCGATGGTGGACGACACAGCGACAATCTTTTTTCTCTCTCAACAGTTACAACCTTCATGAAATCATACAAAATTCGCGAATTTTGTAAATGCAGCTCCTCCTCATCTAAGAACAACGTGGGGATCTCCTGTCCTTACCGGCAAAAACAACCAAATAAAACATCGATTCATCAAGGCTTGGGTCATCTTTCATCGTCAACTAGTGCCTTAAATGAAGTAGAGTCAAACAGGATCGGTTAGAGTAGTTTGGAAGAGTGATGTAAGTGATTGAAACAAACTTATTCGTATCCTTGCATTGTTCAACATCGATTTGTTGCCCTCATTTATTACCTCCTTTGAAAAACATGACTAATTGAGGAAGACAAGTTGTACTGTAGCCCTCGTTTTTAGGCATATTGTCCTCTGAACCCCAAAAGTCCACGTGAAACATTAATTCCTACGGCTACAAAACTTTGTATCAAATGAAAAATGATCCCATTACAAAGCATTATCACTTCAACTTCAAAACATCAAACGGTAGCCACTAGCTAAAGGTAGCTAAGACTCGTTGACTTTCTCATAGAAAATTCGATGGATGTATTTATCATGATATGATGTTGATTGCATAATTCAAAAAGTTGATCTTGATAGCCAATTCCCTTCGAGAGAGATCCACAAATAAAGGGGTCAAGCTATTTTTCAATGAAGTCGAAAGGTCAAAGATTTGATGAGAGTGATTTGCTATGGATAACCGCACCGAGGGGAGCTCTAGGAGGTCAACGATACAGCTAACTCTTTCGTCTAATATATGGGAAGCTTGAAATTCAGTGGGATGAGTTTTTTTTTCTTTATTGCCGCCCATAGAGATCAAACTTAATATTTTTATGCAACTCTACATAGTTTTTGTACTTTTGTTTTGGCATTTCAATAAACTCTAAACATGTTGAACACGCTGGAAATGTTCGCAATGTAACAAAAAGTTATTAGGTGTTCCTATTTAATGTGCGATGGGGTAAATAAAGTCAATCATATCTTAGGAGAATTCATTGCTATAATAATATTTCGTGACCGCCGGAACCGTCTGCATCGTCATCTTTGTGTTGATGCTACTAGGGTGTCAAAAGGATTACTGTTCCTTGTACTGTTCCTTATCTCTAGCTTTATTAACTAATCATAATATAGACCGATCGTGCATGTCATAAAATATGGAAATGGATTGTAGTTTGTTCTGTACATTAGCTTCGAGATTTCCAAAGGATCCAAACTCTTCGACCAACGTAATTCCTTCAGCCGAAAGCGGTTGAAAAACTATGCCTTGACAACGAAGTCAGCTTCTTCATTAACCTGGGCAGTTTATCAGGAGCCTTGAAGTGTCCAACGCAATTCTTCCCACGCCATAAACTCGCTCTTGCTTGATCATTGTCGTAATTGAATGAAAGACATACTCATTTCCGCGACATATGTCCTCTTGACTTGAGAATATCTGCGGAGAATGCATCATTTTAGGAGTTAGGAGTTAGGGTTTCTCTCAAAGAGTGATCAGAAGAAACCAATTTGTTGAAACACTCGCTTGCACACTCTCAAACCGATAGAAATACATTTGTGTCATCCATGGCATCAAATGTCACCCGACTTTGGATAAGCAAATATGCGGTCGCTGTTCATAAGTTGATAAAGGATGAAATCTAAGATTGACGAGAAAAGAAAAGAGAACTCTTGGATATCACCAAGAAAATTCAGATGGTGAGAAGATAATGTATAGACTTAGTCTGTGGATGAGGTGGTGGACAGAACTAATCACAGTGCGGATACTATATAGTTTTTCTAATTTTTCGTGGACCAAGCATAGGTTTCACATATTCTCGAAAATCGATTAAGTTAGCCTATCAAATACTTGCCGGGGAACTTCTGGTAACATTAGGATGAGACCTAATACTAGATATGTAGTCGTACCCCTATTTCGTGGATAAGCGCAAAAGAAATCCAAAAGGCAAAAGATCAGAGGCAGGCAGACTTATTTCGTGGATATATTTATATTAGTTTAGGCTGTTGCACCGTTCAAAGTTCCTTCGGTGTCTTGCATCGGAGTTTTTGGTGGTGTTGGACTTTTATTATTAATGTTCAGTTGTGGAAACCGCTGGCTTTGGTTCTCCTCTCTCGGCAGGCACCGCCCAATTATGCAATGAATAAGCCACCTTCCTTCACTTCCTTGTTCCTCTCTCTCTCTCTCTCTCTCTCTCTCTCTCTCTCCTTCTTCTCGTTTAAGCTTTTTACAGAGACTAACTCTCTCCCTCCTCACTTCTCTTGTATAAAATGACCACAGATGTTCAATTCAGCCACCAAAGCTAAAAAGTCCACGGTGTAATTTCGAGTATAGGCGCTTCATGCGGCGGCCTCAACTTAACCGGCATTGTAAGACCCTCGCCGATCACTCAGTGATGTCTTGCATGTTGAGCTAGGAAAGCCATCTCCTCTCCCTCGAGGCTGGTAAAAGTTCCTTCATCTCAAGGTATAGCACAGCCACCTAGCCCATCTTTGCTACTTCCTGTCCTGGGTTTCCCATTAGGTCTACTTTTACTGGAGAAAAATGTGTTGTGTTACATCATCACCAATTGATCAGGATATACATGTAGGGATTCAATTATCACAGCTAGTCCATCCTCATATGCACGTTCTGAAAATTTCTCTCTTCATGAGCGTAGATCCCACGTCAGTCATTATTTGATAAATGTCTTCGACACGTGGTGTCAATGGAGATTTCAGTTTTCATATATGTACTGGTAATCTTTTTACAAGATTGTATTGGATATACATAAGTCAATCGCTTTCTTGGTGTACAGACAGGTGAGTTTTATTACACAAAGGCTAGAGAGAATATGAGTTGCCATTTCCGCGGCGGTGGAGCTGAACTCGACTTGAAGCTCAACCTTTCCCCTCCAACAGTAAGCCCGATCATGGAGTCTCTAACTGAATCCTTAACTGTGTCGCCGACTTCAAGCTCAGGCCTGTCGCTGGAGGTTAACTCGGATGAGTTGTCATCACTCGCCTACCCTAGCAATAACAGCCCAGCAGTCATGCGGATGGTGCTCGTCGGGTGTCCACAGTGCCTCATGTACGTGATGATCTCGGAGGAAGTATACCTCAAATGCCCCAAGTGCAATAGCACTGTTTTGCTTAATATCTTGCCTGATAATCCCAAGGTTGTGAATAGACCCAAGTTGGATAACGAGGCTTCTTGACGTTGACTTGACTCTCACAGGAGAAAACCGAGGAAGAAAATCATAGAAAAATTCATCTTGAAAGCTGTTCTTAGTTACCTCTTTGTACCTCTTAGTATGAGAATGAATGATCTTCATACTATCTTCGATATGTTTTTTTCTCTTCCCATTGGACAAACTGTACACCCTGCGATCGATTGATAAAAAAACAGAGAGCAAATGGGAGTGTGTTTCCTCTAAATTACTTATCTTGTGTATATATTCTCTAATTATTCTTTTGTTCTTAAGGCTAAGTATTCCTCTTATTAGGAAGCCTTGCTTGTGTGAACAGTGTCATTAGAGAAGGCAAGAAGCCTTGGTGGCTGATAATATGCAAGAATTTGAGGTCATGCTACCATCTTGATTCATCAAGTTACTGCCCCACTGTGCATCAGTATATAGACGGTGTCATAATTCCTTGGTGGTCAGGTGTGTTAATGGTTCAGATTGATCTCGGTTTCATCGGATTAATAAATTTTACGATGTCAACTTGACATATAGAGAACGAGCTTATGTCTGCGGTTTACACACACGTAATGTACAAGTTCGATTCCCCACCTTATCAAGTGTCCATAACACATTCCTAAAGCATTGCAAGACACGATGTATATGAATCTTTCTCCAAGAGATCCAAATCAAGCTGTGGAAAAGAAACGTTGGAGAGAGAGAAGGTGATCACGCCCCAAAATGATCAAGAGGTTGCTTGTGGATGAAGCGTGAAACTGGAATTGTGGGGTGAGGGCTGTGTTATCGCAATCATCACGGTCACGAGCAAATGATATGTGCGGCCCACGGGAAGCTCTGCCCCGTGCATCTGAGAGAATGATTAGGGCCTCATTCTCAAATTGATGGGCCTATCTCCCTATCCATTCAATTGAAGAGAGAGAGAGAGAGAGAAGGGTTGACCGCCCGGGGTGATATTTAGTCAGTTCTCACTAAGTTCATTATGCCTATATCTCAGCTCCACCAATTACGGAGCAGTCTACATAATCATTGTTTTTTTTTCTTTTCCGAAAGAAAATTTCATCCATTTGTTAAGATCAAACATAGAGGAATATAGAAAGGTTCCAAACAAAGCGAATACCAAAGAGCTGCAAAACAAAAAAAAAACAACCAGAATATAGCATGTAGTTGTAAGCATGCTCTCTTTCCTAAAGACTAGATCTGTCATCGCACCATAAAAACAATTGGCAGCTGATCCCTGGTATCCTCAGTGATAGGTGCACACCGAGATCTTCTCCTCTAGGAACTCTGGCTTGTAGTGCACATCTAAGTTTGGTACCCTTAGTACCACCGCAATATAGAGATGACAGCAACAACAACAATAACATGTTGAACCACCACAAATCAAACGCCTCTAAGAAACTCTCATATCTAGATTTCAATTGGGAAAGAAAAACTCCAGATTTAGATCTAACATAAATCAGGAAAGGAGAGCTCGAATTTCACAGAAGTCATAGAGCCATGGCCTGAGCATCATGTTGATTGGACTGATGACGACATTCTCACAAAGTTTTCAGCTGTAAAGAGATTTATTTACCATAGTGAGTGAAGAAAAATGGAAACAATGAGCAAAAGAAGACATCAAATGAGGCGTAAAAAGACTCCCAGATTAGATCGAGAGAGAAGCTATTAGAAAATCAAAGCCTCAAAAGAAAAGTAGAGCAAAGCAATCTCTCAGTTTCAGAAACCTGCAAGTGAAATGTCTTTGAAGGAGGGTTTTTTGGGAGAGAGACGATGGCGAATGATAGGATTTTTCAAAAATTGCCGTCTCTCTCTAATTTGTTGCTTGCTAAAAGTAAGGCTCGCTATTTGTCACCTTGGGCTTTGTACAAGCTTCTTTGACCTAACTTTGCACCAACTCACGTGGCTGTTTGTGCTGTGTGTAGCTCTGTGCTCGTTTTTTCTCTCGACCAGTTACTTTGCTCGCAAAATATGCAAGTGCTGCCTCAATGGACAACCCTGATTGATGTCGTCGCCTCCTTGATCGACCTGATGGTGGACGAAGATGTCCACTTTGAATTTAAGATTATGGAGTAGCTGCTACAACAATGACAGATGATGTGGAGGAGCGTTAGCTTCGACGATGGCGTGGCCGGCAAGGGTCGTCGGGCCCTCCCAACCACTGGTCAAGGTTTGGCGAGGGCCATCTTACCCTTTCCCATGGCCAATGAGGCTCGGTGACCCTCACAGGACACCATTAGAAAAAAGTAAAGAAGGAATGAGAAAGAAAAGAAAAATCAATAAAAATTTTGAAAGAAAAATTTAAAATATAATTAAAATTTTTCACCTTAGCGCCGGTTGCACCACGTAAGATAAATGGTGTCTACATCAGTGATTTCCGATCAAAATTGGCCGGATTGACTCAATTAGACAAAACGTGAAAATGTTTAAGATTCAATTAGTACAATTAAAAGGTTTATGACTGAATTGGCGAAAGTGCACTAGGTTAATAACTTTTTAGACAATTTTCCCCTTGACTACCGAGAATAATATGTGATGTGAATGATATTCGTGAAACGTTTTCTTAATTGGTTAAGACATAGTTTTGAAACATATTCTTCTTCTGTCCAAAGTTATCGGGACGTATAAGAAGACCTCATGGAAATCCCGGATACGAATGTTTTCTACGAAACTAGACGCTGTTGCCAAATTGCCCAAATCATGAGCTAATTAATTAACCTTCTTCGAAGCTTTGTTTCTCTGATTCGGTCCAAGTCGCCTTCTCAATTTCCTCGTTTCTTATTCATTAGAAAAAATCATTGCACCAGCAATCACGGCTTGCATGCTGGACGATAGGCCCCCGCTTTAACAACCATTATACACTACAAGAGGATTTCTTACGGTAGAGCATACTTCAGTCCCATTTTCCGATTCCATTTCATTCCGCCTTATCAAAGGCAACACGACGTTGTAAATAAGCAAAAAAAATACCACATTAGAAGATGCTTGACAACGTTCGGTGCTCCATTACGACTACGGCATCAGAAATGTTGTATGGTACGATGTTGCATCGTAGAAAATTCGGGGCCATTTGATCTCCGGGCAATGCAGCCCCACATGCCTCGATCTCAACTCCAGCTTATATTATTATGGTTGTATTATTGCAACTATGAGTTCGCTAGAAACTGTATTCAGGAGTACTTTTTAACTTATGCGCTTAGTGCCTACGTTACTAATTGATGTTTTAAAGCTGACGCATCTCCAATCTTGGAGGGATGGTTAGTTAAAAGCTGTTGCAATAATGGCGAGCGGGCTTCTCGTGTTGGCTGATGGGTGAATTGAGGGCCATCTAAGGTCTACAGTCTCACAAGCTGACTATAGTAAATAGCAGTTACTAAACAGCACGGGCAAAAAGAGGAGTAAAGTAAGTAACACAGCTGGCTCAGAACGAGAATCACGGGTCGCCGGCGCCGCTCTAGGCAGCAGGGGTGAAGAGGGCAATGAAGGTAGAGGATGCACCTCCGGCGGAGGCCGGCGCGAGAGGAGGGAGGGAGGAGGGGCGGTCGACAATACTGAGGAGGTCGAGGAGCAGGGACATGGTGAGGATGGCGGGGCTAGGGCTTAGGGTGAGAGCGACAGATGATACCGTGCCTGATTTCACTTAAATGTGCTTCACTTCGGTTTCGGGTTTATAACCCGGGCCGAAGCAAAACCATTTTGATGCTCATTTGTTTAACTACTACCAGAATATGAAGAAGATCCAGCCCAAAAAGACTCGAAAATTTCATGTCGCATCGGGTCGGTCCGGGCATTTTTAATTGCTTATGTCATAGTTTTAGAAAAAAAAAATATTATTCTTCTTTTGTCCTAATGTTCTTGGGTTATACAACAAGACCTCACGAAAATTGCCGAATACGAATGTTTCTACGAAAGTCGGCCGGTGCTGCCAAATTGCCCTTGATTCTTTGATTCGGTCCAAAGCCGCGTTCTTAATTTCCTCGTCTCTTATTCATTAGAAAAAAATAAAGTGGAAAAATCAAGAAAATGACTGCGCAACCAAACGAAATAAAGGATAATTGACTATATGAATAAATAAAATTTCCACGTCACATCGACCCATTATATGGAATCAAGTGGTTGAACTTGAGCTCAACCACCCAAAATTTATCAATTTCGCCGTCTTGACTTAGTCGGGTGACGTCATTAATGTTGATTTTGAGTTGGTCTTCCTTATTTTTCTTTTTTTTTTTGGTTGTCTCATGGTTGACCGATGACCATACAGCCACCTTCATCGCTTCGATTTTTGTTCGAACGAAACTGTGGAGGAACTTTATCGTATTTTTAGGTTTTGTTTGTTTCGAGAAAAATAAAAAATTTTAAAAAATATTTTTTGAAAAATAATCCCATGCACCGCTTACAAAAAACGTACAAACGAAAAATATTTTCATCGTTGACGAAAATTTTGAAATGTAAATTGTTGCCAATATTAAAAATATTTCTCGTTAAATAGTTATTTCAACCAATACAAGCGATTGCTTTTAAGAACATATTTTTTAAATAATGTATTTTTTCGCGAAACAAATAGAGCCTTAATTGATGTGGATTAGTTAAGGAAAAGTAAAAACCCGTACCAACTCTACTTATAAATTTCTTTTTTATACTAAAGATCATTGGCGATTTGTTGATCGAATTGTTGACCTAACTTAACCACTCCATCATGTTCGGTTTATAGCCAGAGATGTTGACCATCGACAGTACTATTATTGGGGAAATTCAAATGATTGGCTTCTTTAGTATTCAATTTGATTTTTAAACTTTGGTTTTATTTGATCTTTAAAATATTTGAATGAAGACCGAATTACTAAGTATAATCAATTTGGTCATGCTGGAAAACTCTGTTGACCCACATCAGCAAGACTTGAGAAATGGGTAAAAAAAATTTGGAGAGGGAGAGGGGGGAATCGGGGGAGAAAGGTAGTCGTTTCGCCTTCACTCGCGCGAGTTGGTGGCCCTCGCCGAGGTTTCAACTAGGGTAGTCAGCAATCGAGAAAATTATCAAAAAAGTCACAAACCTTTATACGGATACCAATTCAGTCATAAATATTTTAACTTGGCTAATTTAGTCTTAAACATTTCGATAATTTATCAATGTAATCCTTCGTGCCAATTTTGACCAAAAATCACTAACATAATGGTCCAATTAGCACCAGTCGCCCGACGTGGCATGGCCAGCACCGGCACTGACGTGAATAATTTTTCAATTAATTTCCTTTTTTCTTTTTTTTTCTTTCCTTTTTCTTTTCTCCATATTTCAAGCGGAGATTGCTGCCCACAAGCAACGGTCACCCTTGCCAGACCCTCATTGGCCTCTGGCAAGTGTCCCCCTTGCCAAATCCGATGAAGCTGATGCTCGCCAGGTTGGCTTCACCGGATCTATCCTTCACCGGCCTCTGCCCCAAAGGCTAGTGAGGGCGTCTCGGCCCTTGCTGAGGCCCCGACCATCGGGGGGAGGAATTAAAAGAAAATAAAAAAAAAGAAAAGAAAAGAATAAAGAAAAAAATTCAAAAAATTTATCTAAAATTGCAAAGAAAATTGTCCATATCAACGTCGATCATGCCATGTATGACAACTAGTATCCATGCCAGCGATTTCGAACCAAAATTGATCGAATTGACTGAATTAGCATAATTGAAAAGTTTAAGATTGAATTGGCATATGAACAATAGATTTAGAACCTTGTTTGTAATTTTTCGGCCAGCCATCACACAACCACCAAGCGATAGTCAGTCGACCCTTGCGCCGCGGTGGCAAATGTTGGCGCAACAACAATACAAGAGTGATTCCGCTTGCCTCGCCCAACTGGGCAAGGGTCCACAAGCCCCGCATTGAAACCTCGGCATACGGTGCATAAAGTCACATCGACAAATGAGGGTACAAGAACCATATTGACTAGAACTAAAAAAATTCTTTCTCACGAACTAGAACTAAATTGATTCAATTCAAGGGTACAAGAACCAAAATCTAAATAAAATCAAAGTTCAAAAACCAAATCGAATATTAACCGTGAGTAAATGTATATTGATCTTTATCATTACCCCCACTATTTTGCAATATGTTAATAACTACGGGGCACGAAATCGGCTGTGAAAGCATGTGTCAAAGATGTGATACATTAATGGTTTATTCGAGACTATAGGAAGCTTCTATAGGTCTGACCAATGCTCATGGTTGCATGTCCATGCTGCAAACAAAATTGCACGAAGGCAAGAAAAAATGAGCTAAGAAGATGACCTCGTTGACCCCTTAACAACCATCCAGCCTATTCGAACAACAACCCTAATATTCTAATTCCTGTCTTTACTGTTAAACTAATTTGTGGGCTCGGGAGTAAATTCGACAATTAAGGGGCAAGACCCAGCAAAAAATGCAACAGGAGGAATCAAATGAAGTCATCTCGTCTCCCTCCGATTGTCTTTGCGTAAAAAACTCACGGAAGCTTCTTTCTTTGGACTTAAGCAAAGATGGGGTCTCGCTCGAACCTTTAAATACTCAACAAAAACAGACGCAGACGCGACCTCGGCGGGGCGGGCCCCCTCCCGGGCGCGCCTGGACAGGACCGCGCGACTGGACACACACACGATAACGATCTTCCGAGCGGGAAAATCCGATGGACGGCGTACGATTAATTTGTCGAAATTTAGGCAATTTGAAGCCGACTGCCTACTAATTAGACAGTTGATTTTCTCTCGACGACACGCAAGAAAAGAAGGAAAAAAAAAAAGAGAAAATACGTAGGACAAAGGAAAAAAAAAAAAGAAAGAAAGAAGAAAAAACCAAACCAAGCCCATGAAGTTTCTCAGCCGCCCTCCATTTTGCACTCGCACGAGAAGTTTAAAAGTCGGTGCCCCCAAAATTGACGTAACACGAGTTAGGGGTCACCGCGTGTCTTTCTCGTCCGTGCGAAGGCACGGCATGGGGCAATGGCTTGTTGAAATGACTATTATGCCCTTGTTGTACTTTAATAATTTGTTTCTTCGCTTTCGCGGGTCCCAACCCCACCTAAAGCCAAAAGTCCCAAAAAAGAAAGGGCAATTGAAATAAAGATTAAAAAAAAATAAAAATAAAAAAAACACAAAAGCCGCAAGCAAAAGCAATTGACTGGACCGGTCGGGCAACCGGTCGTTAATAACCGCCGAAGGAGAAAGTCCGAGGAAAGTAGCACCGTGGATCTGGTCAATTTCTCTCAATTTTTTTTTTGTCGAATGATTTCTCTCAATTAACTATGATGATTATGCGATTAACTTAATGCCAATGATCATCACGTAGTTTTCAAAGTCGAATTGGACATGTTCACCCTGTGCTTTGATGTAAAATCGCGAATTATAAATTCAATTTCCCGATAGGATTAATTGATGAAAAACCGAGACTTACGGATAGTTCATACCCTCAATTCCTAGAATGTCACTTTCAAGGAAAAGGTTGCACTCTTGCCTTGTGCTCGATGCATGCTAAAATGGGAATTAACAAGTGATTAGCTCAACAAAATACGAGTTTAGAGAAGTGAAAGAGACATCAGTAGAGATAAACGAATCTATTGGGAGGAGGAACTAGGAGCTAGGGTTAGGGTTTCTAGCGAGTCACAATTAAAAGGAAAAGGTGCTCGAGACACTTGGAGGAGAAGAGAGCAATAATCATTTCGTGAGTACAACTTCATTGGACGTGATCAATTACCATGTTGTAAGCAAGTTTACCTCTACATGTTCTAGCCGTAAATTTCGAATTTGAGGCCTAAGGGGCGCGCCCGACCAGCATGGCAGGGAAGAAGGAAAATTTTGTCTATGAATTGATCAAGCCTCGTGTTTTCATATCGAGACCGTTGAATATGCAATACTTGACGACCCAACACCAATCAAGAGAAGAATCCTCCCTCTCTTTCTCTTTCTCTCTCTCCACCAACTTATAAGCATACATAATTGGAACATGATATACGCCTTACCATAACAAGAGGTAATTATTTCGTTCCCTTTCGATAAGTAGCCTAATGCATTGTTCGTCATTATGGTCAGGCACGCGCGCACAGGTTGAAGCACGCACGCGGACAGGTGGCACCAAGGCCACGAGCGAAGTTACGGGAAGTTACGGGAATGCCCCCCCGGTTCGGACCGGAACGGCCCAACTGCTCCCGGCTCCGTCTTCTCCTTCTTCCCCTGTTTTGGAAAAGCAAGAATTCCCAAGAAATTGCCTTGTCTTGTAATCTCTCTCTGCTCGCTGAATTGCGTGTTAAACTACAAACCGAAGCGTCCTCGCCAAGAAAACCCGACCCCTCCTTCCATTTCTTTTGGCACTTTATTCAGCCTCTGACTCCCTCTCTCTCTCTCTATAAATATATAGATATGAATGAAATTTGAGCAGAAGACTAGTCCTGCTGCAGAATAAACAAACCATCCTCCCCCGATTGACGTGCTCCCCGCTTCATAAAATCTTCCTCGTTTTCCGCGACTCGGTCCACATCAACCTTCCCTGCATTCCCAATCTCTCCTCTTCCGTAGAAGAGAGGTCCTTCCTTGAGAGCCTTGGACTCTGTTCTTTGTTTTTGCAAGCAAGACGAGTTCTTGAACCCAACCCCGCTTGAGTCTGCCGCGCGACTCCTTGTTTTTCCTCTTTTGGGTGGCGGAAGAAGCAAGAGCATCTGCAGATACAGGGTGCCGGGTCGCTGCCCGCTGGTAATTTGTTCTTTCTTCTTCACGTACTCTGCTCTCTAGACGAACTTTAGCGTAGTTTTCTACAGAGACGGAGATCAGTGTCTCTGGGGGAATTCCAATTCCTTTATGCAAAGTAAATGGTGACTCTGAAATGAGAATCTTTGTTAACTTCCTTTTGACAGAGAGATAAAGAAAAGATTTCGACAAAAGGGTCTCCGGTCTGACCGAAGAAGATGATGGAAGATTTCATCACGAGATCATTACTGTAAGTCGTGAATTCGCCTACTTTTTGAATGCCCCCGGTTCTCTTTTTTTTTTTTCCACTTTTGTGTCAGAGATCACGAATCTCTGATTCGAAGATTGCAAATATCAAGTCAATCTCTCTGAATCCGTGTTGTTGGGGCCGGCAGGATGATCCTGGGGTACGCTTACCCGGCATTTCAGTGCTTCAAGACGATGGAGAAAAGCAGAGCCCACAACGACGAACTCCGCTTCTGGTGTCAATACTGGTAAGTCCCAGAAACGCCTCTTCGTGCTCTGCGTGATGTAGTTATGGCGGATTGAATTGGATCGGATCGGATCGTTTTGTTCCTATGAAGAAAGTCAGTTTCTTCCTTTCCGAATTCGGTCAGCAACAGCCTAATTTTTGGCAATCCTACTACCACGTTTTCCCTTTCTATTTGTTGGCATCTATAGTCAATTAGCTCAACCTACCTGATTACTTTTGTTGCTAATACGAGCTTTAGATCTGTTGTAGTTATTTCTCTGGATGATAATCGTACATGGCCTGTCTAAACAAATTTCGGCTATAGGGGTTGGGGAGTAGCTAACTAGACTATCAAATATGGATTCAGTTTTAGTCAACTGTTGATCGTGTTTCGCGGTACTACGCAGGATAATTATGGCAATTCTGACGATATTGGAGAGAATCGCCGATGCAGTAGTCTCCTGGTAAGCAAATTCTGCTTCTAAAGATCAGTGATAACGCGGTTGCTCTGAATCCTCTCTGTTCTAGGATGTGACGATTTTGTTCCTTAATGTCTACGTGATTGATCCCTCAGGGTGCCGATGTATGGCGAGCTCAAGCTGGCATTTATCATCTACTTGTGGTATCCGAAAACTAAGGTAATCGAACCGAACTGAACAGGAATTGATGGGTCTTGTTTGCATCCACCGTGGGCTTTGGAGCTTACATAGCAATCTATTTTTGCAGGGAAGCGGCTTCATCTACGAAAGGCTGCTGCGCCCATTTCTAACGGACCATGAGACGGACTTTGAGACGAAGTTGACGCAGTGGCGAGCCAAAGCCTGGGATTTGGCCATCTTCTATTGGCAGAACTGCTCCGAGTTGGGTCAGCAGTCATTCTTCCAAGTCCTCGAGTACATGGCTGGTCAATCTAGCAAGAAAACAGAATCCATCACAAAGGTAAGACTGTTCTTTACTCTTCATCCTTTTACTCGTCTTCTTAAAGCTCCAACTGCCCATGAGTCATGCCAGTATTTGATTTGATGCGATGGCATCATCGAAGTAGTGAGTTGTTTCAAGCTTGTGATAAGTTCATCGAGTTGAATTTACATTCGCAAAGCATGAAATCAATAAGGGCATAAAAGTTGTTTCGAGTAGAGAGTGAGACTGTGAATATAATAACGAGATTGCATTGTGATTTTCCAAAGTTCCATTACACATCCCTCTCACATATGGCCACTGTTTTGAATCTCCTTTGGGTAAGTTATGAAACTACAACAGCAAAATGAAGATCACAGCTTACTTAATCCAGATTGCCTAACATGTCTTAAACTCAACCTTTTTGCAGAAGAACAAGAAGAACCCACCCGTACCACCGCCAAACGACACCCCCACTTTCTACAGGCCAGGGAAGACCAAGAAGAATGCGTACGAGGCACCCAGATCAAACATTGTTCAAGAGCAGCTCGATGCCAGAACAGAGTACATGCACATTATTGACGACAATATGCCAGAAGAACCGGAATCTCATCTCGGCAGCAAGCTCCACTTGCCTCACCTTCATCATAGGCGCTGAGAGCCACACCATTGCAGAATACAAATCACTGTAAAAAAACCACAATTTGAAACACCTTTTTCTTGTATTCCTTACTGTCAAAATTCTTGGATGTTGTTCCTTCATTAGTGTGAGATAGTTTGATTTATCATTCAATGCTTGTATCAAGTAAAAATACTACAGTTTGAAGTTTTAGTCACCAAGATAGCTTTTACAGACTTGGGATTAGATCAATGAGACATTCTGGCCTACTTGAAGCAACTCAATTTGCTCAACTTCTATTTTCAACCTCAAACTTCAAGCTCGAAGTCAAGCTCATGCTCTTTATTCTAACATAAAATAGTGACTCAATACACAAACTGGGACATGAATTCAAGATTGCCATACTGCAAAAAGGATCTACACTAACGCGAGACATCATCACATCCTTTTTAATGGTAACCACCAGAGAAAACATACAATTACAATTGAGATATTTCTCCTCCAAAATGAGATGAAATAGTCTAAGCACCTCAGCGTGTTAAGAATTTCAAGAGCAAATACTATGGAGCAGCCAAGTACCTATCGTGTAAACTAGGAGACTTAAAGCCGTAGCTATTTGCTAAACCAATTCCAGGTTCTTCCAGAAAAATGACACCTGAACTAAAAATTTCTGTAATGGGGCATAAGCAAGAATAAACAGGCAAACGACTGGGAAGAATACAGAATAATTATATACTTCTCAACAGATATGATCTGACACAGCAGAATAATTATATACTTCTCAACAGATATGATCTGACACAGCAGTACCTTTAAAGAAAGAATAACTACTGCACGGGTAATGCTCGAAGAACAATTAATAAATCTGCACAAATTTCAACTAGCACTCCTGTGATGACCCTTGCTTCATATGTTTTCCTCCTAAACATTACATGAAATAAGAGGCCCACATCCTGAAGGGTTAGGACCACTTTTTACAAGTCAGCGGAATCTCTATGCCCAAAATCCAAACCATCAACACCACAAGGTTTCATGCTCCAATCTAAGTTACACTATTCCAAACTCACTGCCATATGCGACCTGGATAGAATATATGGCTAGATGGAATAACAGTGGGATAAATTAAAGAGTACAATCTGCTCTTCCAAGGCATCCTTAGTATTCAGAGTGAAAAAAGGAGAATCGCTAAGATGTTTCTGACTTGAATAAGATGCCAATCAATCAAGCATAGAACTTCAGTCTAAACAAGTTCTATGCTTAATTGATTACATGGGTCGAATAAAGATGCCACCAAAACACGTAAACTTTGGCTTTTGTTGCTCTTTTGAAGGATTGTCTCTCTTCTCCTGGCAGCTTTTACTCATGGCTAATGGCTATAGCTGGTCACTGAGACAATTTCCATCCATAATCAACAGTCTAAATAAGAACTTTAAAGTCGAATGACACATTTTCTGAGCTTAGTTAATAAGCACCATTTACCATTCACATGTTGGGCCGCAGGAGAGCCTCTGCCACTTTCGTTCAGTTTCTTTCAGTTACAAGAGTTGGAAACAATCAACTCCTAACTTAGCAATCACTATGAAAATGAAGATACGCAACATAACACAACACCAAGCACCTTATACACCCAGCTCAAATGCAAGCGCTGCGACATTATAACTCGCATTTCAAGACAGCAGTGATTAGCACACCCTACGGCAAATCAATTCAGCTCTTTGATTTTCCTCACCATGTAGACCAAAAACAGAATCACAGGCACATCATGTTTTGGAAAAATTGTCAGCTGCAAGAATCACAATATCCTCTATATATTCAATCAAAGTTCACAATTTGTACACCACAAGGGAGATGAGGACAGGGGCATCGATGAGTTACAACAAATGTCCAGTCTTTTTTGAAACTGTTCTTCGCTGGTCTTTAACAACGTAGGGAGAGGGAAACAAACCCCTTTCTCGACACAGCATTGGTGCCTAGGCTTGATCCTATTCTCTAAGCTAAACGAGAAATAATGCGGGAACTCCTTCAACTCCTTCAACTCCCTGCCCATCTCCACCACGAAGTAATTGAACTTAGGCTCCAAATTCTCCTTTATACTGTAACAGAACAACTGCGGGAACCGCCTAAACATCACGACCGCGTCCCGATGCGAGAACCCGAGATTCTTGAAGTACTCGATCCTAGGGACAAACTTATCCTCGACACTACAGGACAGCAGAGAAGTACACTTGTTTACCTCGGCGATGCCAATGCTCTGGAGGAAATAGAGGGTGGGACGGAGCCGGTACTTGACGCTGCAGGCGAGCAGCCGCGGCCGCCGGTTGACGACCCTCCGGAGGTCGGAGCCGTCCACCCTCGCCTCGCGGAGGAGGAAGGTGAAGACGGGGAGGACGTCGGCGACCCGGGAGGTGAGGACCTCAGGGCACATGCCCACGACGCGGCGGAGCTCAACGGCGGTGAAGCCCATGGAGGAGAGGAAGTGGAGGGTGGACTTGAGGTCGGGGAGGGGGGCAGCGGCGACGGCGGGGTGGCGGCGGATGAGGGCGAAGAAGTCGATGCCGAGGGAGTCGAGGAAGAGCATCTTCTCCTCGAACTCGGCATGGGAGGGGAGCGGGGGAGGAGGGGGAGCGGGAGGAGGAGGGGGGAGGGGACTACGGTGGCCTTTGTGGGTTTGGGAGGGAGGGAGACGGTGGCGGCGGCGGTGGCGGAGGTTTTGGAGGAGACGGCGGCGGGGGGGAGGCGGAGGGCTCTTGATGGGTGGGGAGGGAAAGGAAAGTGATGGGGTTGAATGAGATGGAGAGAGAGTGGGTCTTGCATGATGATGCTACATGGCTTTGGGGAGGAGGAATGAAGAGAAGGGAGCTGACGCTTTGTTGTTTTGGTGGGTGTAAGGATAAGGGGATGAAAATTTCCGGACTTTGCAGATTCGCCTGTGATCGTCCAATGGAAATGGAGAATCCTCGAAGATGAGAGAGAGAGAGAGAGAGAGAGAGACGCACACAGCCGCAGGGGGAGGAGGACGAGGAGGAGGTATTTGGGCCGGTCCAACTTCCATGGGCCTTCCAAAAGAAATAACGTCAAATGTCAAAAGTGTGGCCTATACATGTGGAAAAGTTAAGATTAGGAGGCATATATCCTTTTTTTTTGGGTCGCAAATGCTGGAAATTTCATTAACTCAAGCCAAGTTTGCGAACATCATAACATGAAATAGCCAACATCGGTTCCGATGGATGAAACAGAGAATTAGAGGGGAGTTCTTTTTTTGCGTTGGGCCTCTGCCACTCAATCTGCTAGCTTGTTTGCCTCTTTTGGACAATGGGTTGGATGCACAAAGTGGAGATGGATCAGCTTCATTTTGCAATCATAACTCCAGGACCCAATATCACACGGGCCTTGATCAGCGCCTGGCAAGCGGTTGACCAAAGTAAGATTATCACTTTCTAGTTCAAGCACTTCTGCACGAAGTACATTCCGGTCAAAGGCTTCTTCTTCCGGGAACTGAAGACACCGGAGCAGAGCTAAGGTTTCAACCGCCATCATTGATTCAACATAAATAGAGCTTGTGAAGCCGTGAATCAACACTCCCCAGGAGTTGCGAACCAATCCGGCAATTGCATAGTCCGGCGACCCTTTCGATTTTGAATAGCCAACGTTGACCTTAAGGGATCCTCTTACCGGTGTTTGCCAAATAGAAGGTAATTGAGTTAGTTGTTCCTTTTTCCTTTTCGTTCCCGAATTCCACCTCAGGAAACTTGTATTCGCATTGATTGCGTGATCAATAATCTTGCTTGGGTCCGGGTGGCATGATTGGAAGATGTAGGTATTACACACCTTCCAAATTAACCAAAGAATGCCCGCAATTTCCTCGTTGGACAACAGGTTTCTATTTGATTCAAAGCATTGCGATCCATTTGTCCAATCTAGTGATGGGTTGGCTTGAATTTTGCAGCTTTAGCCTTGGATTAGCCCAAATTGCTGTTGTCCAGTGGCAAATGAGAAAAATATGCTCGATTGTTTCTGGCGCTTGATGACACAGAGGACATATGAGGTTAGGTAAGATTTTTCTCTTGTAAAGATTCTCCATGGTAAGTAGATATTCTAGTATGCACTCTAGAGAAAGACTCGAACTTTAGGAATAATTGGCATTAAAGGACCAATGGTGCTTGTGAGAGTCTCCAAGCCTGTTTACCTAACATTGCCTTGTTGAAGGGATTAATATCATGAAAGCCACTCTCCACATTGTCTTTTCTGGTTTTGAGAATTTTCCATTTCTTCCAATGCAACTCAGACTTCACATCATTCTACTTCCATGACAAGAAGCTATCCTTTGTTCAATTGCTCTACAAATAGATTGTTGCGGAAGCCAAGCGATCGAACAATGAAATTGACAGAATAAGGAAATAAATCGGACACCAGATTTACGTGGTTCGGTCGTAGTGACCTACGTCCACGGGGAGAGCTGCACGGAATTCCACTATAGATCAAGCGATACAACGGAGATTACAACCACACTCGAGTCACTCAAACACTCTTGGTGTTTCCCAAGCCCCAATTACACCCAATAACTCACGCAGTGTTTAGCCCCACAATTCCTCACGAAATAATCTCTCGATCTCGCAAAAGAATTGTACACAAATCTTAACACAAGATTTAATCGCTACGAACACTGATTCTTCTTGGATATAATTCACGAACGAGAATCCATAGAAACACCCACCGCCAAGCACTCACGAACGTCTTCACGTCAACCGCGGCGCTTCAAGATTTCTTTTTTCAACAATAGCTCTCTTCAAGACTTGTTCTTCTTGCGGCCAAGTTCAAGAATATATAAGGATATAAATCCCAAACAACCCAAACTGACTTCTGCAGGAAACCTTATCTTTTATTTCTTCTTATTCTTTCTCTAACATGTTGACAGAGTCAAAGTTCAACATAAAATCCATGTGAACTTTCCAGTTTGAGAACAAAGACTCCAACGTGCATTAGGAAAGTGAATTTCAAATATTTCCCTTTTGCTTGGTTTCGGAGATCCACAAAATATTCAATTCAAAATATTTAGATTTTCGCTTCGGGCTTAAACTCGAGACATATATTCAACAAATGGGATTTTGAAGTTAGATATAGCATATTGGGGCTTGCACAATAGTCTTGATCAATGTTTCATTTCCTACTTTGGATATTAGCTTCTGCTAACAACCCTCCAACTTCATGTTCACTTTTGCTATGATCCAAGTAAACATTTACTTGGTTTGTCCCCAATTGGAGGGAATTCCTAAGTACTTTCCCATATTGTTAATCACTGGGATTCTTAGCTCTAAGGCCATGTTCATGCTCAGGTTTTCCAGGCATCCCCAACTGAAAAATATTCCTGATTTGTTCAAGTTGATGGACTGTCTAGAATTAAATTAGTATTGGCTCAACATTGTTGCTAAGTTCTGACACTCCCTATTTTTTCCATCTAGAAAAAAAATGGCATCTTCATCCACATATGAGAGGTGAAATAAGGTAGAGCAAAAACTGTTTAACTTTTATTCGTGTAATGCTATCAAATCCAACTGCCTTATTCAGGAGGCGAGAGAGCACATTAGCTAGAATTATGAATAAGGAGAGAGAAAGAGAATCACCTTTCCTAATGCCTCTTGAGAGCTGAATTAGTCTAATAGTTCTTCATTAAATTCTACACTTAAAGTCACCAATGTTATACACGCCATGACCAAAGACACCCATCTCTCACAAAAACCCATCTTCTTCATCTATGCTTCTAGGAAGTCCAATCTTACATGATCATACGCCATTTGCATTTCGAGTTTTAAAATTGCTTAAAATTTTTCCTTTCGTTACCCTTAACCGGTGCAATACTTCCTAGACAACCATAATATTATCCCGAATCTATCTTCTGTTTACAAAGGCACTTTGTTCAATGGCTATAATCTCAGGGAGCCAAGGTTTAAGATGGTTAGCCATGACCTTGGAGATGATTTTATTTGCAAAGTTGCACAAGCTAATGAGCCTGAATTGAGACAAGCTTTCTAGATTTGGAACTTTGAGGATTAGAGAAATATAAGTCTTATTTAATTGAGGATGACAAATACCAAAATTGAAGAAACATTTAACCTCCTAGAACACATCCTCTTTAATTTCAGTCCACTGATGTTAGAAGAATTTGCTGTTAAGTCCGTCAGTGCATTTATCGCTCCCAACCGAAAAACTGCATTTTCCACCTCTTCCTTGATGACTGACCCACTAAAGCTTTGTTCATATGCTCTCATACTAGACAAGGGCATTGGTCTGGTATTGGTTGAAAGTCTCTTGACCCCCAAGAAGTATAGAGAGTTTGGAAAAAGTGGGTCACGTGTTACTTTAAGAGTTTTAGGACTTGATTACACTTTTTCAAAGTTTTAAGATTTAATTGCACCTTTTGAAAATTTTAGGACTTAATTGCACTTTCGTGACAAGTTTTATAACTTCAAGTATACTTATTTAAAAAACTTTCTTCTTTTTGCCACCTCAAGATCTAGAGAAAGAATAATCAGACTGTGATCAAAACCTATTGCCTGTAATACAAACGCTTCAGCACTAGGATGCATAACCGTCCATCTTATGTTGCAAAGCGCTCTACCAAGCCTTTTCCTTAACTAGGGCCTCCCATTCTATATTGTTTGTCCAAGTAAATGTGCAGCATTTACTCTCGATATTCATCAAAGAATATTCATTTGAAAAATCTCGGAAAACAACTAACCTATAGTGGTCCGCAACTCTTTTCTCAAATCTCTCTCAATGATTTAGTATCTCATTGAAGTGCCCCAAACACACTTAAAGGACCCAAAGGAGGGTGTTGGATAAGTGAATACATCTTAGCTTCTCCCATAGTGCCCTCCTTTAGTGTAAATCCGCCGGCACATATAAAAAGGTGATTCTCATGACTTTGCCACTGCTTTGGATAGTACAAACTAAATCAATATACTCCCCACTTTTGGATACTACCTCCATTATCATCTCATCATTTCACGAGACTGCTTATCACCCAACAATACCTACTAGATCGATCAATACTGAATGTGAGATTTGAAAATGATGCATCGTTTGACTCACAACTTCCTCCTTGTTCGTCGACTTCATAAAAAACACAACACCAGGCCTTTTTTAAGCCACGAGAACTCTTAATGCCTAGAATATTAGAGGTGTGCTCAACCCCTAACGATTCCATCTCAAAAGTTTCATCTATCCCCTGGTGGCTTATTAGTAGAGGTGAGCGGTTTCATTTTCCGTATAGGTTTCACCTGAAACTCATGGGAACAGGTGTAACATCCTAATTCTAGCTCACCTATTTTAATGCGTAGAGAATAACATTTGGAAATGTTTTTTCGCAATGGCTATTGAAGAATAGTCTTTGGGTGATTAATTCATATTTTATCTACCTTTCTTTTATGAATTATCGATTTTGTGATGATCATGATTTTGAGGTATATGAGCTTTATATAATTTTTATTGATGTGGCGTGGAATCTAAATGGCCTAGTGGTGGTGGCACCTTGTGTTTTTAGCTCATGGTGATTATTAGCAAGTAAAAATGATTCGGTGGAAATATCATAAATTTTGGAAATTATAGGGTTATTTTTGGAAAAAAATGCCATTTATAAGTCAAACTTTATTTTTCTTTGGAATCCGCCGACCCCCTTCCTCCCTTTGTCCTTACCGCCACCAATCTTCTTCTATGTTTGATTTTTGCTTTTTAGTTGACATCTTCTCCATAAGTTCAATTCAAGGAGACAACCAAAATTCTCTCTCTCTCTCTCTCTCTCTCTCCTCATGACTTTATAATCTTCATTTGTTCTAATTTGAAGTCCAATTATTTGAGTTGTGATGATTACTTAGCCAAGAAAGTCTCTCTCTCTCTCTCTCCTCTCCCTTTCACACTGTCGGACCCCATCTCTTTTCTATTTCTTTGATTCTTATCTTGCTTTATTGAAGAAGCTTTGAGTCCAATTATGTGCGAGTAATGATAACTTTTTAGCTAAGGTCTTTCTTCTCTTTTCTTCTTTTTTTCTCTCTCACGTCGACCTCTCTCCCTCTTTCCCTTCATTTCTTTTGTCTAGTCTCAATTGATAATCTTTGAAGTCCATATATTATATTAGACAATATTTTGAGTTACATTGATTGAGAATAATGATGAGTCTTGACTTTAAAGCTTTCTTCTTTTTCTATTTCTCCTTCATTTCATCTCCTCCACCGACCAAACCACCTCTATCCACCGTGCTCTATCTTTGCTCTCATTTCTCATCATTTGTTTTCTTGAGATCTCACTTGTTTCCTCTTCGTTGAAGCTTGAGTTCCAACATACCTCAAGAAAGACGAAGGAAGAAGCCTTATGATCATATCTAAGGCGAGTATTCTTACCATTTCTTTTCGTTTCAACCCTTTATGTTATGATTAAAGGCAGAGCTTGGATTGTACATTGTACGTAAAGCCGACTGGTAGCCGCGTGAAACTCATGAACATTGGTGAAAGCTTCGAAATGAAGTGGTTTTGTGACAACGAGGTTGTTTGCTTTAACGGTGGAAAAATGTGATTTTTCGTTGGTTCAGAAATTCCGACGGTAATCATTCACGTTGATGATTCGGCTGGTGCTAATTTGGAGGAAGTGAAAATAGTGTTTCGTAGTTAAATCGGCACAATGAGATCGTGTAGTGGTTCTGTACGTGAATGACGAACGTGATTTGCTTTGCATGGCTAGCTTTTATTGCTTACATGCCTTTTACAACTTTCAATATATCTTGTGAGTTAGTTGTTATGAACTCAATGATGTGGTGAATACCAAAATATTTTGGTGGTGACGGGATTGAAACGGTGCGGTTGGTGGTAAAGTCATGGATGCCATGAATAATGATTATTTTGACTATTGTCGATCGTATGTTATTTACAATATTGATATAATAATTGTCGAGTATTAAAGTTGACATGTTGCATTTCCGTCATTTCATCCATATACATTACATTGTGAGGATTACAGTGAGGTCCATCGGCTGAAGTACTGGTGATGCCCAATGAGAACCAACCAAGGAATTCGGAAAGCTCAAGGCCATTATACCTTGAGGCCGCGCCATATGGTCTCGGTGATAGATGCGCAAGTAAGTCGGATAACCTCGGAGTAGGAGCGAGACACCTGCTGCTGTGTGATCTGCAGAAGATCTGTTCTTAAAATCGATGGTTATGAATGAAAGTGGCATTTGCAGGGAATTCATGGGCATATCATATGCATTATCATATACATATTATCATTATTCATATCATGATGTAAATCGATGATCTTGTGGTAGACTCTTTAATCGTGATATAACTGTTTGAATAGAATAGTCATGGCTTGGTTTACTTGCTGTGTTTATCTCACTATTGTTACTTTCCATGATTTTCAGATTGTTAGCATGGCGTTCCATTCACTTACTGAACCTACCTCCACATATGATTCGAAACTAGATATCAAGGGATCGCTCGTTGAGCATCCCAATCCCGTCATATCTGGAGTGGTGTGGAAACGCTACTTGACCATTGTCAGGGTCGACTGCTTCCCCTTAGGATGGATGCCGTTTCGTTTTGTATCAGACTAGTTTCGCATCGGTGGTCTCCTGTTTTGACCTGTCCCCTTTCTTTACAAGAGTGTGAGGAGGTTTGCGGCCGGTGGTTGATCAGACCAGATGTTGATGTAGCAGCCCCTTTTAACTACGTCATGGCTGTTGATGGATAGTCTCATAGGGCTTTTGTATGGTAGCTTTAAGACGGGCATGAATGTGACGTTTTGTAGTTAGTAGAAGGAGTAGACTAGATCCTTGCTTTCCCAATTGTCATTTTCTTTGTGTTGTAAATATACTAATCGCCTAAAGAAAAAAAGGACAAATAAGAGTTTATTCTGTTTCTTCTGTTAAATCTATTTTACACTTTCGTCTTCCGCTTGTGTTTTTAATCAAATCATATAATTAAGCCGCATAGTTTTTATGACGGCCTGGGACATTACGGCTCAAGTTGGTATCGTCACAATAGGTTTCTTATTTTTTGGAACTTGAAACCTGTCTTACATACCTTGGAACTTGAAGCCTACCCTATCATAGGTTCTAGGGTCAGTTCCAAGATCTATTCAAGTTCCATTTGTATTATTAATTGAACAATTGTAATGAATCATCACCTTTAATTACCACCACTTGCTACTACGATCCACTATTCATGACTTATATTAGACACACGAAAAATATAAAATATTAACAAGTCATAAAATGAAAGCTCATACTAGTGGTTTTGAATTATAGATTCATCATCTAATGTCATGGGACACCGCAGGATCATGCGAAGACATAGATTAAAAAAAAACACAAAATTTATTTAAGGTTTAAGGTTTTAGGGCCCGTAGAAATAGATTCTTCAATTTTTAGAATCCGAAACCTACTCTACATACCTTGAAACCAAGAACTTATAGGTTCCCATTGTTCAAGTTCTAGTTTTTACCCCGGAACTATGCTTACACCTACTCATTAAAGCTAGCCACCAAAGCTCATTCCTTTATTCCATCCTCAACCAAGTTGAGAGTTTCAAGAAGCAGAGTTTCATTAAAAGTATTAGAGTCAGCCCCTTGGGTAGTATAAGGAGTGTATTGTCGCATTTTCTTTATTGTTAGAGTTTTGTTGTCCTTTATGCTTTTCCTGGAAGATTCGGTGGGGCTCTTAGATAGTGTCTCAAGCCAGGGTGATTCTGAGAGCAAGAGTTGCGTTCCTAATTGTATTTTTCCTCTTGTCGCCATTATTACATCAGCTATTCCTTTATCATTATGTTTTAATAACTCGACTTGCTGAATCTCCATTGGCTTAGTCATTAGCTGATTGTCAATTTCGATTGGTAATTTATCCTCCAAGATATCGCCTTGTGATGGTGTTTGTGCTATGATTTCATCCTCCTCAAGAATATGAGATTCTTTCCCACAAAATACTTTCCATATAGGGTTTGCCTCACGTGCTTCTGCTTTTAACTATAGCTAAAGTTTTCAACAACATTTTCCTTTGGCCCGAATTATTCATATGGCATTTCCTTGCAACTAGTAGTGTAATGGCCAATTTTTCCACATAAATAGCAACGTTCGTACTTAAAATCAATTCATAGTTGGTCTTCATAAAAATTCACCATAATCTGAGACTTTAGTAGGCTCGAAAGGTCAAGAAGGACTCTAACTTTTCCAACTTTGCACAGACTGTCCTTTTTCCCCTCTAACTTAAACTCTAGCACTTTCCCCATTTTTTAGGCCACTTCTAGCATCACATTCTCAGTAATTCTCACTAATGGAAGGCTAAACACTTATACCCATAAAGCACAATGGGTAACTTCAAAACAGTGAACATGAATCTTAGGCCTCAGCTGTTGAAGGATAAGCAAATTGCTTGAAAATGACCACGGACTAGCTTCAAAAACTCTTTTCTTATCAATTTTCGAGCTAAACATAAACGTAAATAAATCCAGCTCCATTTGGTCGCATACCATGTTCTCAATTTTCTAAGCTTTCCTCATTGTAGATAGGAATATCTGAAAATTTACATTGGGTCTAAAGTAAAGTTTTTCCAACAAAATGAAGTTGCATTTTTTCGGTTTTTCCTGAGGAAGCAACCACATTGGTTATGACATCCTCCAACCACATTTTACTTAGTTGTCTACAAAGGACATCAAGCCTTTATTCTTTATTAATTTTACCTTCCATACTATCCTCTACTCTTCTGTGGTAGGAGCTTACCTCTATGATATTCTAGACTTTACTACACACAATAGGTCCTAAGCAAGAGGGCCAAACGACAGCACAACCTCTATCTCATGAGCTAGATCAGGCACCCATGACACCCACCCGAGCTTACTAGAATAGTCGAGCAGCAGGCCAATTCAGGATTGAGAAACTAAAAGAGGGTAAAGGAATATATGGATGAAGGAACCTCTAAGCAAAGGGTACAGGGCTCTGGTGACCCAAAGAGTTAGGGTTTTGGGATTAATCTGGGAGTCTAGGGCTATGAATAAAAGAAGGGACAAATGTGGTTGCCGGAAGTAATGGGTATTGTGGTTTTGAAGTTCTGTACCTCGCTCTTGTTCTAAGATAGAAGAAATAGGGAAATGACAAAACCGGGAATTGGTGAAAAGGGGTGGAGAATCAATGAAGGTAAGGGATTCCATGAAAAGGAAGATTGGTAAGAACGTTCGAGTTTAATTTAATATGCCATGAGAAAAGATGGAGCACAAAAATTTAAGGTCTTTTCTGGGGTTAGCTATTACCATGGATAGCGAAAGCTCTTACAAGGAAGAGAGTAAAATCCTTACAAAGAAGAGAGTTAATGTGACATCCAAAAACTTCCTGCATTTATATGGAGAAATTTAGTTTCGATTCATGTCACACGTGAAAATTTAAGTCAAGCAATTAATAAAAATTTAAGTCAAACGATTATTATGAGACTAAGTAGATGACATAATGTGCTATTTTATCTAATTTAACCTAAGCTCATAAATGCCATCGATGAATCACTCCTTACTTGGCCGATGGAGATGAATTCTCGCGAATATCTTCTGTTATGGCTAATATTATTGAACAACTTGTGCCTAGCTACTTACTTGGAATCACATGAAGCATTCTTATTAAACAACTTACCTCTCTATATTCAGGTTTAATGATTTTACCCTATGAACATTTATTTACTTTAACCATGGTTGATTTGGCCCATTCCTTCGTTCTTTGCCGAAGTAGTATATTAATTTCGATAAAGAGCTTTCAAAGGCAAAGATCCTACTCTATCTACTTCACCAATCAACTTCTCATTTTCTCTCAATTCTCACTTTCAATTCTCAAGAGTAAAAGCGACGGTCCCGCGTTCATATTATTAAAGTTTCAATCCCAATCTTTCAAGTTGCACAAGGTAAATCATTAATTTCCTCTATTTTCCATAAATGGGTTTTATCGTTTCAAAGGCTAGAGTTGTTGATTTCTATTCTTATTTATTTTGCTTTGATGGGATCTAAGCTCGATCTTTAATCAAGTCATTATCAAGGTAAGTGAAAGATCTTGGGACTAAGTTAGGTTATTCTACTTAGTACTCTTGACTTGGTTGTATGATGGTTGAGATTTTAGTTTGAATTCGAATGCTAGGTGTAAGAAGTTGCCATGATCATGTGTTGAAAGATTATGTTTATTTGACTTAATTTGATAAGTTCTTGAATATTTTTGAGGAATTCTCATGTATTCCATAAGAATTGATAGAATATTTGATGGAAAAAGTATGAAAATGGAGGAGTTGTCAAATTGGAATTGTTGAAAACAAGTTAAATGAACTTTTCTAGAAAGTATCGGGTCATAATAATGAAGCTATTGATTTCTGTGGAAAGTTGCCAAATTTAGCAAAAAGTTACCGAATTTCTGAGTTATCGAATTTTTTAGTAGCCGAAGGATAAGTAAATAAATAATTACTTTTTGTTTTCAATTTCTAGTCTCAATGTGTTGTCCATTCCGAGGTTTACATTAGAATATGGTTAACACCACGAAAAATCCCAAATTCGTACACCTATGACAAATTTATTTAAAACTAATTTTTTGACCACAAAAAATTCTAAACTGATATATTTGTGATAAACTTACCTTCCATCAAATTGGATTCATAGCATGAAAAACTACAAACTTGTATACCTGTAACAAACGGATAATAAAATCCCAAATTGGTACATTCGTTAATTATCACATGTCATCCAACTCAGAAATTTGACAATAAAATTTAACGGAATTTAAGGAAAGGTAAAATTATCATAGATGTCTCACCCCGAAACCTACTAGAACGGGGGTTGACACAGCTGTCTTTTCACCCGAAGAACGCAGCCTAAACCCACAACCAAAGAAGAAACTCCCAAAAGTCTCCACGACATCGCTCTCGCTCTATTAGCTACTAACTAAGGAATCTAAAAAGATTAGAAAAGAGAAGGGTGGTCAACCACAGATTAGTAAATAGCGTGTATCTCTTCTAGGCAGATCGAGCAGCCACTATATCATCATCATGGTAACTCTGAGAGTCTCTATGCTCTGAGCTAAATTTCCAGATAGTTTTACAACTAAAAGGCAGTCCCTGAAGGGCTTGAACAAGAGGTTCCCCTGTGCGGGATAGCATACCTGTTATAAATTGACCTTGTTTTCCCTGGCTCTTAGCATAGATCCCCTCATTGGTATCAAAGCATGATTTTAAGTCTCGCTTGGTTCGTTCCATGTGCTTAGTTGGTGATTGTCCAATGCTGCGAAGATCCCCTTTCTCTTCATCATGGCCGATACAAATACAATTTCAATCACTCTTACTGCTTCTTTCACTTCATCCTTTTTAATAGAGTTTCGTACTTCACATGCTTCTAAGATAAACTATCTCTATGAAGTCTCTCTTAAAGATGAAATAAAGATTTCCGAAACGCAATTTCCTCTCATGAATCCATACTCAGCCTTTGCCAAACTTGCTTCATCTTTTTTCCCCATCAGGTTTATCCGACATCTCATCCGCCATACTCCAAAAGAGGTCAAAGAATACGTCAAGTCTTCCAAATTTGACCAACACCCAATTCCTGCTACTGAAAAAGAGTACTTTGTTATTTTTCAAATTCCTTCTGAATTTCCAAAACAGTGAATCCAACGAGGGTATTACCATTATTCACTATGAAGCAGTACGTCTTGCTCTCACCTTTCATGGACGAAAAGGCTTGCCTGTTGTGGTAAGAATGACTCTTTTGGATACTAGGTTCCTAGAATACCAGCATGCTTGTATTAGTACTGTTCAAACAACTTTAAATGCTAGAACAGTCTTTGTAACCCTTTATCTAAATTTTAATATTGCCCTTTTAGATCCCCAGCTACTTTGTTTTTTGAAAGTTCAACTTCAGCTTACTAGAGCACCTCAAACTACCGACTCAATTGCTGTAACTGTTCATTATCAAATGGTGTATGGAGTTCAAAATCACGCTCTAGATTTGAACTTTCAACATGGAAATGAAGATGCACTATTCATCTCCATGCAAAATGATTAGGCCTCTTGCATGCATGTTCCTCGGTAGATTTCAAAAGAAAAGTTAGTCAAGCTTCTTCCTGAATCTTGGATAACAAATTATAAAAAGCTCCACCAAATTAGCCAACCTCTTCAGTCTTCAGACTTTGAATTCGTCTGACAAAGACATGATACTGTCACCATCAAATTTAGCAAAGAGAAAGAAGAAACTCCTTCCATCTTTCCCACTATCTTTATGATAGAACCTTGTACTTCTAATCTAGTTCCTGAAGAACTAGACCTAAAAAAGTTGGTTCAATACTTCAAAAGTGACTGACATCTTGTCCATCACTACAAAGACTCTTATGATCATTGTTTCTAGGATCCTTTTTGCCAGTGTTCATCATGTATAAATTCCCCATATGAAATAGATCTAGCTATCGTGCTAAAGCGAAAAACCAGGAAGGCCAAGGATAGCTACGATCAAAGATATTTAGATGGAGATCCAACCATTGATACCCTTGGAGAAAATAGCGAATATTAGTTTATGGTTTCATATGGTCCGCCATCATTTCCATCACTTCCATCAACTCCATCATATCCATCACCACCATCACCTCTAGTTTTACCTCCATCTAAAAAATATGTTGTTTCCTCTTTTTACAAAGGGTTTATACCACGAAAAACTCCAAATTAGTATATCTGTGATAATTTTACTCCGAACTATTTTTTTTACCACAAAAAATCCCAAACTGGTATACCTATGACAATTTTACCCAAAACTATTTTTTTGACCACAAAAAACCCCAAACTGGTATACTTGTGACAATTTTAGCCCGAACTATTTCTTTGACCAACAAAAACCCTACACTAGTACATCTGTGATAATTTTACCTCAGAACTAATTTTTTAACCACCAAAAATCACAAACTGGTACATTTGTGACAAATTTAGCCTCTGTTAATGTCCGTTAAATTATATTAATATCATAAAAAATCATAAATTGGTAAACTTGTGACAAATAGAGGGGTAAAACCCAAAACCGATACACATGTCAATTACCACGTGTCATTAAACTTCGCAATTCAATGGTAAAATTTAACAGAAACTAACGGAGGGTAAATTTATCATAGGTGTACCAGTTTGGAGTTTTTGATGACCAAAAAAATAGTTTGGGATAAAATTGTCACAGGTGTACCAGTTTAGGATTTTTTGTGGTCAAAAAAATAGTTTTGGATAAATTTGTCACAAGTGTACCAGTTTGGAGTTTTTATGGTATTAACCCTTTTACAAACCAATCTATAAGTGGGTAAAGAAGAATTCTTATCCACTTGAAATCTCAGTCCTTCTTGAAAACCCAACCATCGGGCAACTTCCATCTATTTTCATGTTCACTGAAGCTGATTTCTCTCCTTTAAATCCTGTTAAAAGTTCTCAGCTTTCTTTTCCTGCTACTGAGGAATTTATTGATCCACAGCGATGATACCTTGGTGCTCTAAAGATTCCTTCTCCCACTGATGTAGATGAATGTGGAAGGCCAAAAAAAATACCTACTGCTAAGGCTATTCTAAATTGACAGTCGAAAACTCTTCTGGCATAAAATTAGGCTTTTAAGACGATTGACTCCAAAATTGTTGATGTGCAATAAGAAATTCAAAAATATGACTAGTCTATCAAAAAGATGCTTGTGGACTTCCAGAAAAGGCTTCATGCTTTGGAATCATGATAGTATCTTGGCTACCATTATCTTGTAAGTCCGAAAAATGAAATAGAAAAACTCAAAAAGCAAATCAGTCTCCTTGAAGAAGGAAAATTTAAGCCCACTGATTTTTTCTCTATTACAAGAATCAGATACTCTCTTCCACCACCGCAAAACTCTCTAGTTTTTGCTGCAGCTACTCTTGCAGCCGAAACTTCTACCCAATGAGATAGAAGTGATATAACAGAAATGCGAAATCGCATTCGGGAAATGAAAAAGCTCCCAAAGGAAAGAATGAAAGAAAAAGCAAAACTTGTTGATGAGTCCTCTAGAGAACCTAAAAAGAATTATGACCAGCCGATGATCTCAAACCCCATGGAATCTTTTATGAGGAATTTAAGCAAAGATCAATAAAAAAATCCAGAAGCTAATTCAGAACAACATCCATCATAGTGCACTTCTCTAGAAGTAGCAAAGGTATCAAATTTGCTAAATTCAAATTCGGAATCTAACTCTTCATCCTCTTCTCCTTCCTCTACTTTTCCAATTCCTTCTATGGAATCCTTCCAAATACCACCAACTACTCCTTTAATTTTCATGACTGATCCATCAGAACAAGACATGGAACCAAATCCATATGAACCAGAGGTTATTCAAATCAATAACTCATCTCATATTTCTGTTTTTCCATCCAAATAATTTTTCACTCTTGATGATACTCTTTATTCCAAATGGCTAGAAAAATTGAATGAATTCCATGCTTGGTTGAACACCAGAGCTCTTGTTGTTAAAAGCAAATATGATGTTCTTTTAGAATTTGCCATAAGGTTACTGAAGCCTTAAACATTAGTAGCAATCAACTTCTGAAATAGATCAAATGACTTTTCTTCTTTTGCAAGACTTTTCCCAAGCCATTAGAATTATTTACCTATACTTTATATGAAAATCTGCTGATCTTTTTGAACTCAAAAGAAGAGAATATTTTGAAAGAAAATGTTGTTCTCTGAAAAAAAAAAAAGTACCTAGATTGCCATTACAGAGAAATGGTCAAATTCTTTTATGGCTTAGGAGCCGATCCGAATTTAAAACAAGTCTTCTTAGCTTCCATTCCTACTAAACTCTACCAATAGGTTGAGAGATCTTTTCTCAATAGGCAAAGAAGAATTGTTGATATCCCCTTTAGAGAATTGCAACAAGAAATTCATCTTTGTCTTGATGAACTTTGCCTTTGAAGACAGATGATAAAAAATTACATTAGAGATAATCGTGAACTTGATGGTGCTTGCTTCAAACAATATTTGAAGATCAAATGTTCAAAAAAAGATTGTGACGATTCCTGCGGAGAATATTCAAAGAAAAACAAGAATTTTAAAAAATATCGAGTGAAAAGATCAAGCACATCAAAAGAAAGAAGAAATGGTGATTCTTGCGAAAGTGAAGAAACTTCACAGGGCGCAAGAAACCAAATCGTTGCTTCATTTGCAACAAGAAGGGCCACTTTGTCAAAAATTGTCCCTAGGCAAAAAAAGGTTAGAATCATCTCATTCATAATATAAAACTCGAGACAGGAATCTCTCTTGACAATGATGATATCGAATCCTTGTTCTCTATAGATGAAAATCCCACTGACCAAACACTTTGGATCATTCCTTATTATCTTAACCCTAGTGAAACAGACTCTGATTCAGAATCTAAAGAACTTTTTCATCTATCTTCGTAGCCTGAAAATCCGGACCCTAGTATACATTCCAGTCAACTTCATTGTCCCCACTTCCCAGTCAAAATCTATCTCTCAAAGTTTGTCAAACCAATTTCAGTCATTACCCTCATAGATACCGGTGCTAGTGCTTTAATTCTATATACTAAAGTTCTTCCTCAAGAATACTAGACTTCCTATGTTCAATATTTCAACTCTACTTCAGGAGATACTTTTTCTACAAATGTTCGCACTACACCTGTGTCTATTCAGTTTTTCCCTCACTTCTCCATTATCACTAGAATTCTTACATCTAGTCTTCCGAATAAAGACTTGATTATTGGGTGAGATATTATGACCCAACTTCTAGACTTGAGAATTGTTCCTAGAAAAGGACTTAGGTATAAAGACCAATTTTATGAATTCGTCAATATCCAAAGACTCTTTTCCATTTAGATGAGTCTGTTAGATCCAATTATACAGAAACTATTGGAATCATGCTTAGAAAATCATTTCGAATTTTCCCAGAAATGTTCTCATCCTTTGTAGAAAAACCTAGAATTCTTTGTTCGGCTCCCCTTCAAGAAAAATGAGGATATAAATCCTATTAAGGTAAGTCACTTGGGAATGAATCCAGAGCATTTGGCTCTTGCTAAAAAAGAATGCTTAGAATTGTTACAACAAGACCTTATTGAAATTTCAAATTCTCAATGGGCTTGTGAAATTTTCTATGTCAATAAATGTGCTGAGCAAAATAGAGGTTATTGAGATTGATTATCAACTACCAGCCTCTTAATATTTTCCTCCAAGGTGACAAATTCCCTTTGCTTTCTTGAAATTCCCTTTTTGTGGGAATCACTAAAACCCATATTTATTCAAAATTTGATCTTAAAGTTGGATTTTGGCAATTGGGCATTCATCTTGATGATAGACCAAAAACGGTATTCTGTATCCCAAACCAACACTTCCAATGGAGAGTTCTTTCGTTTGGTTTCAAGGTTTCTCCTTCCTTATTCCAAAAGGCTATGTGTCACATATTCCAGCCGATCTTGTCTAGTGCAGCTATCTATATTGACGACATATTGCTCTACAGCCCAGACGAAGAATCTCATTGTCAACTTCTTGAGCAGTTTGCAGTAATTATGAAGAAATATGGCATCATGCTTTCTTAGAAAAAGATGACTATTGCCCAAACATAAATTAAATTTCTCGGCATGCACCTTAATAAAGGTACATATTATCCAGGGCGGTATATCGCTAGGGAATTACTAAAATTTCTTGAAAAGGATTTTACAACCTAGCAAGTTCAACAATTTCTCGGGATAATCAATTATCTTAGAGATTTTGTTCCAAATATTGCAAGGTTGTTAATTCCTTTGCAATTGATATTAAAAAAGCATCCGGTGCCATGGAGAAAAGTACAAACCAAAGCAGTTGCGGAACTCAAAGAAATTATGCAAGATCTTCCCTCTCTGCAAATCCTATCCATAGGGAAGAGAATTTTCCAAATTGATGCCAGTGATGAATATTAGGCGGTCATATTGTTCAAAGAATTTCATGGTAAGAGATATCTTTGCACTTACAAAAGTGGCAAGTTTTCTCAAGCAGAAATGCATTATCACTCTACTTTCAAGGAAATTTTGGCAGTAAAGAATGGAATAAAAAAGTTCCAATTTCATCTTATTGGCCACCATTTTTTAGTAGAACTGGATATGGCTTCTTTTCCCCAGATGACCAAATTCAAACTAAGCAAATTCCTCATCGTTAACTACTCAGATGGGTTGAATGGTTTTCAAAATACTCCTTCAAAACCAAACATATTGCAGGAAAGAAGAATGTGCTTGTAGATTTTCTCTCCAGACCAAAAGTATCGGCAGAAATCAACATGTATGTTCTCAAACATTTCTTCTTGTTTCAGCTAAATAAGTACAAAATCGAACGATTCCAAGATTGGCCAAGCCTCGAATATTCTCAAGAAATAGTTGAGCAAATTCAAAAAGATAAGCTCATTGAAAATCTTGATAATCTCATGTGGCAATGCCACATTGACCTTTTTCACATACACGGAGGATCTATTCTTGATTCTTCTGGATTATACTTGAGGCACCCTTTCATTCACCCATTACTTTGGAAAGAAAATTATTTTCATGACAAAGTTAAATGGCTATTATGGTACCTAACCAATAAGTACTTAATAGCTATTAAGTTTCCCACCAGAAAATTTCTTCGTCAATTAACCAGATTGCTTATGACTGATCATATTGAGCTAAATGAACACAAAAAAAAACCCTTTAATTGTACTCAAATGGTTTTACCCTCATGTTTATTGGAAATGGCTCTTTCTCGAAGAATTGAAAAAAGTCCGAAATGATCTAGAGACACACACTGTTGTACTCCTCCATTGTTCTTGGACTTTTGTGCTTAATAATGGTACCATCTCCAGTACTCTTGCAGCAATAGATACTACTACCTACAAGCCCTAGTCACAACTCCAAGTTGCACATGTCTATAATTCGTTCTCTAGTCGCATTGATTCTATTGAATATAATTACAAGAAACTCTAGAGAATCCTATGTCAAGAAAATCGTATTATCCTAGAAGAAGTATGGGATTACACCACACCTGTTTCATGGGATCAAGAAGGATCTTCATCTACAATAAGAAAAGCACTCAGAGAATACGATCAAGCACAAGTACAACTCGGATCATTGCAAGATTAAGAAATGACAGATACTGGACATCCAGCACAATCATCTCAGGATCCATGGGGTGGACTACTCTCCCAAGACCCCTATGACTATGGACCATTGTCCTTATCCATTGGACTTGATGCCAGCTTTGCCTCTCACTACTCACAGCTAGGAAATTGGCCCTAGCTAGTCTTGCAAAAAATCCACAACTAAACCTTGGCATTAGAATGTTAAATGAACTCATGTTACCGCAAAACACTCCGAATATAGCTCTTCGAGACCTTTCTACATATGCATCCTCTTCCTCGAATCAAACACCAATGATTACTGAAGATAATTTTGAACAAATTCTGGCACAAAGACAAATAGTAGAATATGAATGTCCAAATAGCTCAGACAGCTCAAATTATGACTATAACTCTAGATTGAGATAAACTAATACTATTTCACCTAATCGGCACTGTTTGTTGTAACATATAATAGCCGGGTACTGTTTGGATACTATTTCATCTAATCCTATGAATAGGTTTTAAGTGTCCTATGAGTGTGTTTTAGGTGTGTTTTGTTTTATATGGACAGAAGTCCAACAATGTACTCAGTTTTAGGTGAGTTTTGTTTTATCTGGACCTTCGTCCTGCAATGTATTCCCCCACGCCTATGTAAGGCCATGTAATCCTTTAGTTTGGAGTAAGAAGAAAAGTTGTGAAATTCCAGAGTTCTCGCTTTCCGTGCCTCTCTAAAAATCATTTTCTTCAAAGCCTGGCATGATCCTCTAAGAAATGCAGCTCGGCCAGTTAGGCCTAAAATCATCCTAGCAACTCTGAGCATCTCTATGCTCTGAGCTAAATTTCTGGGCATTTTTGCAGCTAAAAGGCAGTCCCTAAAGTGCTTGAACAAGAGATTCACCCGTGCGGGATAGCATACCTACTGTAAACTGACATTGTTTTCCCTGGCTCTCAACATAGATCCTGTCACGCCCCGCACTCTACGGCGCGCCACATCCCTCGCAAAGGTCGATTCGAGTGTGATGTCCCAGAATGCGTCGCCGACCCAACGCCCAACACAGAGATTTAAAGCACATGCGGAAGTATTTACAATCTACTCGTACAATACATAACCAAGGATAGCAAAAAAAAACAACGAACAACAATGATTACAAAATAAACACTTGCACTACCACTGGGAACCATATACAATATCCGTGTACAGCTCGATCATCAGAAATCAAAAACGGGTCAAAGGCCACTACTGACAAAAAAGGGTAAGTGGCTCGGGGGTCAGTCTACTACTAAAGGTGGGGCACTGGTCAAAAAGGTACTGGTCCTACCAATCTGAGACAAGCGGTAACTCCTACGGTGCCCAGTCTTGGTCGGAATCACAAGACTCTAAGGAAGAAGAGCTGTCGGGCATCTCCTCCTCGGAACCTAATGAGTCCGTCTTAGGCTCGGCCTCTGCAGCCTCCTCCTTCGAGACCATATCCTCAGGCTCGGCCTCCGGTTCGGGGTTCTCCTCCATCGGCTCCGACTCCTCATCATCCGGCTCTATCGGCTCCGGAACAGCGTCCCCGTCGACTGGCTTTAAGTCCATCGGGTTGAACTCATCTACCTCGTACTCTACTGGTACACCATCAGAGCTCGTACTCTCCTCGACTGAAGAGCCAGGGTCAACCACTTTTCCATCGGGACACCGACGGTACCTCGTGCTCAGCCTAATAAACGGGACATCAAAAGTTCGGAGAGGACCATACTCTCCGAGGTCATCCCTCAAATACTAAGCCACGTATTCGTAGGTCTGGTAATGTGTCTCCCCCACGTCCACCCATACTAAGGTATAATATCTAATGTATGACTCCCCATTCCCTACGGGGTGTATCGTCCTCGTCGGCTCTATATGATGCGGAATCCCAAAACACACTGGAACTTCAGGCATCTCAAGGCTGGGGGTCTGAAAAAAATTGATTTTATACAACAATGAGAATAATCTCAGTAAGTAGTTCCCTAAACCTAAACTAGGCTAACATGCACCTCTTGACGAGCACTAAACAACCACACAAGTCGAAACATAAATGATTCAGGCCCTCGGGCCCAAATCCGAACCTTACTTGACCCTACAGGTTAGGCATTTGATAAATAATCGCAATCACGCCATAGAATTGAATCACGGCACATAAACGCATATCACAACGTCACAACGCATGTCATGCATATGCTCGTGTTTGCACTCATGCTCATGCCTCATCAATGCATTATCGTACACTTACATGCTAGCACTCTTGCCATTTATGAATTTCTCCTTCAACCCGCGTTAAACGCATCAGGTCTATCACTTCGAGATCGATCTCTGACTCGGGTAAAACGCATTAGGTTCATGACACATTACCCGAGTAAAATGCCTCAGGTCGGTCATCTTCCGGTAAACCAGGCATCGTCCCGCGTAACACGCCTCAGGACAGGTTTACTACCCAGCGTAAAACGCATTAGGGTTTATTGTGATCACACATTCACATGCACCAATTTTTATCTGAACCTCGCGTAAAACACATCAAGGTATTTTAGGTGATTACAATGCACATGTCACTCGGGCACACTTGTAAATGCACATGTCGTGCCAATGCTGGAGATGCATACTCATGGCTATAACGTTCATATTTGGGCATTCACTTGCACCACGCATATTAAATCTCATGAATCAACATGCCCAATCAGACAATCAATTAAAAATAGCCATGGCACAACTTGACATACAATCCATGCACATAATCACACAATCGGGTCATCAAGAATTCGCGTATTCGAGGCCCACCAAGCTATTCCATTCTTAGTCCCGCTAGACATGCGACATGGCATCACAAAATCAATCACAAACAAGGACCATTTAGCCAGTCAATCAATCAATGCGATCGTTCCCGGTAATTGCACGATTAAACTCTAAATTGATCACGCCTTGCCCAATTCAATCCTGTTATGGGCAGCCACCACATTGGTCATTCTAGACCAATAAATATCTTCATAAGGCTCCATTAAACTCCTAAAACATCATTCTAAACAGCCACCACAAAAACCAAATGAGGTGCGCACTAAAATCCATATTTAAGGCCCGAACTTACTCCAAACTTGGGCCATTCCGATCCGATCTGTCCAGCCATTGAATAGTGCCTCTCGGGCCACTAAACCTCCATTAATTTATCACACTAAGCCCGTGAAATAGCCACAAAATAGCCACCATTCGGTCTGCCAATTTCACTCGCTAAATCCACAATTTCGTCCAAATCACGGCACCCATGCCTCGACACATCACAGCACTATACGGGCCGTTAAACCTCGATCAAATCATCATCCTCGGTCATCGAAAATGCCACAAAATCAGCCCTTAACAGCCTCCACCGTTTAACGCCTAAAATACCCTAATTAACCCATAAAACCCATCTAGAAATGCAATTTAGTCTAATTAGGGCTTAGGGTCGAACTCACCTAGATTCCTAGGCTTCAAATAGGGTTGAGCAAGTGACGAGGATGGCTGGGCAGCAGTGGATCTACACCAAAACAGTAACGGCGAGCGGCAGCTCCGGCGAGGCCCTTGAGCGGCCGAGAAAGAGAGAGGGAACGGGAGAGAAAGAGATACGGCAAGAGGGAGAGGTGAGGGGGACGGACTGGTGGTGGTGGTGAGGCAAGAGGAATGGTGGCAGCACCGGCGGCGGCGACAGCTCCTCCGGCAAGCTTGGCCTTTCATAGCCAAACAAGTAGGAAAATGAAGAAGATGAAGTTGTCGTAGGGGAGAGGAAATGGCCAGCTGAAGTGGTCAAAAAATCAGAGGAGAGAGAGAGTATATGGACATTGGAAACTGGGGTTGGTGAACTACTTTCCCACTTGGACAATCTTGCCCCTAATCTAAGGGCTTGAATAAAAACTAACAAAAATATCTAGGGGCACAATTAACCATTATTTCTAACATTATTGGGCTGAAACAACTAATATAAAAACCCTAAAATAATCCCCAAATAACAACAAAATTCGGAACCCTATAATTAAGCCTATGAGTAAAACGGTAATTTTCCGGTCCCGGATCAATTTTCTAATTTTCGACTCTATCGATCCCAAATATGCATGGCCACATAAAAATGACGTCGTCCTTGAAAATTAGTCGTGCACACCCGCGAAAATCGACGCCGAAGTCCGGACTAAATTCCACGATCGATTTAACTCAATTTGCAGTTTTAGCGTCTCTCACTGACGGGCGGCTGTTTAGGGGGTGACGCGTATCGACCTAGGGCTACTCGAGTCATGACGGTCTCAATTCTCAAGAGAGCACGAGGATTTATTGCTAGTCCCAGGGGTCGCGATCATTTGGAATAGTTCGGGATCGTTTGCCGCGGGTGTACTCTCGGTCGTGCGGTATCACCCGCGATCCGATCGTACGTCGTCGGTCAAACTAAATCTGTCATTACCCTTGGACAAGCCCATGTCGGCACAAAATATTCCTTCATCGTACCTCGGAATCGGACTCAATTCATAGTCGAGTTTCTAGGTCCACATACCGTTTTCCTAGTTAGCTTTTCCCTACTGGTTAGTATCCCGAGAATAATCAGTTCGGGCGAGACTTACTAAAATGAAATGAGAAATAATCATCCATTTTATTAATCCCGGAAGTGGGTCAAATTCAGGGCATTACAGATCCTCTCATAAGCTCATACTTTCATATAGAGATATAACATATATCAAATCAAATACAAGTTGTTTCATTTCTAGAAAACTTTATGCAAGTCAAAATTACTCATTTAATCACCATCACAAGACAAACATCAATGGTCAAGTCTATTAATTAATCTCTATAAAAAATCATGTCAATGGTCGATTCGATTGATCAATCTCAAATCACTCATCAATGGTCTATTCCATTTATGAATCTCCTATCACATCACATGTCGATGGTCTTCGATCAATTTATTATTCAATATCAAACCATGGTCATGACACAACGCCTTGTAACAAGGCTACCAAGATTCCCC